>SNQN01007817.1:0-14710 GCA_008642245.1 Bassia scoparia | reverse complement strand
GGGGGACATTTGAGTTTGTTAAAGAAAAAATGAGAAAAAGTCGAAACACTCGTAAGAGGTAGTATGCTTGGTATTTGGGTACGAAACTGCTAGAATAGTCGTTTCTCATGACCGTGAAGCCGTGACAGAAGTTCCGGACAAATTCGAGCCGGGTCGCCGAGATGTCGTTTTTTGGCCGAAAAACGTGGATTATACATGATTGAAAGGAGGCCTCCGGACAATTTTCGGAAAATTTTTTGAAATGTTTACCATGGGTTCATAAGATAATCTGATTGGTTCATGGAAGATTTGGGCGCCAAACGAGTCCATATGGGGGACATTTGAGTTTGTTAAAGAAAAAATGAGAAAAAGTCGAAACACTCGTAAGTGGTAGTATGCTTGGTATATGGGTACGAAACTACTGGAATAGTTGTTTCTCATGACCGTGAATGGCGTGACAGAAGTTCCGGAAAAATTCGAGCCGGGTCGCCGAGGTGTCGTTTTTTGGCCGGAAAACGTGGATTATACATCATTTAAATAAGGCCTCCAGACAATTTTCGGAATAATTACTGAAATGTTTGCCATGGGTTCATATGATAATCTGATGGGTTCAAGGAAGATTTGGGGGCCAAACGAGTCCATACAGGGGACTTTTGAGTCCGTTAAAAAAAACGAGAAAACATCGAAACGCTCGTAGGAGGCAGTATGCTAGGTATTTGGGTACGAAACTGCTGATATTGTCGTTTCTCATAACCGCGAAGGCGTGACAGAAGTTCCCGACAAATTCGAGCGGGGTCGCCGAGATGTCGTTTTTCGGCCGGAAAACGTAAACTATACATCACTGAGATGAGGCCTCCGGACAATTTTCGGATAAATTGCCTAAATGTTTACCATGGGTTCATATGATAATATGATGGGTCCAAGGAAGATTTAGGGGCCAAACGAGTCCAACATGCAACCACAAAGGCCATTGTCATGATCTAAGTAGTACTCAATTCTCTTAAAAAATTTCTCTTTCTGATTCCTTAATGTATTTGCATAATGAATATGCTCAGGTGACTAGTGCACTTCTAGGTTTGAAGGACCCCCCTTGATGGGGTGACGCTTCAGGGTAGTGACGTTAAAGAAGCGCTTCCGGGAGGCACCCCGAGGGCTTCGGCCTATTGGTCTCTTGTGTTTGTGTTGAGGCCATCCGCTAAGGCCTTTTTATTTGTGTGCTTGAGAAGTATTGAGTTTTGTTTTTGTTTGTGTGCTTGGTTTTTGGTTTTTGGATTTTGGTTTTTGGTGTGGCTCAAGGTTAATACCTTTTGAACCCTTCGTTTTTAGTTGTGTTGAGGAGGTTGGTTTGTGGTGTACGTGAGTTGTTTTTCTATTTTTGTGAGTATGAGTGTTGGTGGTGTGTTTGGTGTTTTAGGGTGTTGTTTGGGGATTTTTTTTGAGGTGTATGTTGGTTTTTGTTTTGATTTTGGTTTCTTGCTGCAATTGAAAGGGTTTCAAATTTTTGAAAAATAGGGGTGAAAATAAGAGTGAAATAAAAAGGATGACAATTTTTGTTGGAGTAAAAAATAGAGTCTTTTGTTTTTCTTAAAAAAAAATATTACCCCCTACTCCCACGTTTCCCCTTATTTTCTTTCCTATTTATCTTTTTAATTTTCCCTTCCCTTTTTCCCGTTTTTCTTTTTCATTTTCTTTTTCCCTTHCCCCCCCCCCCCCCAACATGCCCTAACCCCACTCACCCTCACCAATTACGCCCCCCCTTTTTTTCTCCTTTTCTTTTTATTTTCTTCCTTTTTACACTTCACTCATTGATAAGTGCCAATAATGGTCACATGTAGGCACTTATTTCTTCCTTATTTTTGCCAATATATGTGTTTTCGACATCGTTTCACTAGCCTTTTGGTTAATTTTCAACATTGAATAGTTTTGTAGAGTTTTGTTGGTTTTTAGAGATTCATATAGGTTTTTCACTAGTTTTCTATTCTTTTCTATTCTCATACACTCAATTGCAAGTGTTGTGAATGATAGCAAGATGCCTAGGTATGCGCCTGCTAGTTTTGGGCCTTATTACTTTTTAGCGTAACTGTGTTTGCTTAAGTAGAGCCTTAAGGCGCTTGAACTCTTACTCTAAAACATTCTTAAAGCCATATCTTTCTTCACACATTGAATTTGCATGTGAGACGTTTTGCATTGGGAAGTAGACCGCGAGAGCTTTCCAATAGTATCACAAGCTGCAATCCAATCAACGAGTATGAAGTTATGGCCGTTTGAAGCTAAGTAGTTCAGCTAGAGCCAAGCATAGGTGGCCCGCGCTTGCAAGACTTCAAGTTGATTTCCTGAATGAAAAGCGAGCGAGCACGTATCATGAGGATTGGCCCGCGGATCGAGGCGTGGCCCGTGCGTGCAGGATTTTGGAGCGGGTGCGCATTTCAAGGATGGCCCCCCGCATGGGGGCATGGCAAAGCGCATGGCCTGCGCATGGGGATCCGTGCCTGCAGCCCTCTCCCCTCGATTCCTAGAATGTTTGTAGAGCGGGCGCGCATTTCAAGAGTGGCCTGTGCATGTGTGTCATCCCCGATTTGGTTGACTTTTCAACGTTTTATCAGCATTTGACTTGACTTTGCAGGAGTATTTGGCGCATGTGGAAATTAGTAATGGCATTCTTGTAATACTTATGAGTTTGTAATTGAGCGATATATATATTGTTTTAGGAGAGAGAAAGTAGAGTAAGTAAAGAGTTAGAATAGATTAGAATTTTAGATTTACAATTTTCAAAAATTTCATCTTCATCTTCATCTTCTTCAATCTTCCATATCTTAGGAGAGAGAATAACTTAGAGTTCTTGATTGATTTTGCCCTAGATTCTTCAATACTCAACCATTTGTAGCAAATTTTATATGCTTTCCATCTAATTTATTAAGGTTATTTCAATTCTTACACTTGTTTTCTATTATAATTTCATTTACTTCATGTTTTAGCACAATTACGAATTTCTTGGTTTTTGTGGGTTTATTTGTTACTTTTAATTTCAACTACTTTTATTGAAAGATAGTTTCCCCCTTTGTTTGTGATCATTTTGAAAGTAGTTTCGTTCAATTTGGTTAAGTTTAGAGTTAGTTCTTGAATACCCATTTATTATAGCTTTCAATTACTTGTTTTCATGGCAAATTCCTTGTTTTCTTCTATTGTTTTTGTTGTTTTAATGCCAAAATGATTACTAGTTTAGAAGTGCTAGGAAGCCCATCTATAATCTTTAGTGAGTAGATTACTAGTGTAGAAGTGATAGGAATCCCATCTATAATCTTTTAGTGCCAAAATGATATGAAATTCTCTTTCCAACCATCTTTGTTGTCAAATTGTGGTTTTCTTTATCTTACTTTACTTTAGATTTGGCCACCCAAGGTTTTGGGAGTGAGAGTTGCCTTGATCAACCTTTGCAAGGGATTGGAAGGGTTGATTAGGGTGTTGGTTTAATCCATTTTCAAATACTTTTTGCGAGAGCTTGTGGGGACTTGGGTTTAAGCAAGATTTGGGAGTGTTGGATGATTTGGGAAATGATTCCAACCAATTTCCTAAACTAAGATCACAATTACCCCCATTATTGGATTGAGATAATTAATTTGATTGGCATAATTTCCTTTAATATAGATGGGATAACTAGTATCTCCTAAGTGTTTTTGCATATTTGGTTTCAAAATCCTTATTTCAAAATCTTGGAGTAGGAGAATCCATCGTATCAAACGAGTCCTGGCCCCTTTCTTGGCAAAGAGGTACTTTAGGGCCGCATGATCGGTATAGACAATGACCTTTGAACCTATGAGATAGGCACGAAATTTGTCCAAAAAATAGACAATAGCAAGTAACTCCTTCTCAGTGGTGGCATAGTTGACTTGAGCCTCATCAAGTGTCTTGCTAGCATGCAAGACCTTATCTTTCCTTTGACCAAGTACGGCTCAAATAGCATGGTCGCTCGCATCACACATAACCTCAAAAGGCAAATTCCAATCTGCTGATTGTATAATTGGTGAAGAAATCAAAGCCTTCTTAATCCTGTCAAATGACTCAAGGCAATCATTAGTAAAAGTAAACAAAGCATCCTTTAAAAGAAGCTGGGTAAGTGGTTTAGCAATTTTCGAAAAATCCTTGATAAAACGGCGATAAAACCCCGCATGACCAAGAAAACTTCAAATCCCCTTCACATTAATTGGAGGAGGCAATTGCTCAATCACTTGAACCTTAGCTTCATCTACTTGGATACCTCGTTCAGAAATAACATGACCAAGTACGACTCCTTTAGTGACCATGAAATTACACTTTTCCTAGTTCAGAACCTAATTAACATTTTCACATTTCTCAAGGACTTTAGAAAGGTTAATTAAGCATGTATCAAAATCAATACCATACACACTAAAATCATCCATAAAGACCTCCATAATGGACTCAATAAACTCTGAAAAAATGCTCATCATACAGCATTGAAAAGTAGCAGGCGCATTACATAATCCAAAGGGCATTCTGCGATATGCAAAAGTGCCATAAGGACATGTGAATGTAGTATTTTGTTGATCTTTAGGGTAAATATGAATCTGAAAGAATCCCGAATATCCATCAAGATAACAAAAGTACTTATGATGAGCTAACCTCTCCAACATTTGGTCAATGAAGGGAAGGGGAAATGATCTTTCTTGGTGGCGGTGTTTAGTTTTCTATAATCAATGCACATCCGTCATCCTGTTACAACTCTAGTAGGGATTAACTCATCATTATCATTTTTGACAACATTTGTACCACCTTTCTTAGGTACCACTTGAACTAGACTCACCCATTTTGAATCAGAAATTGAATAAATTATTCCAACATCAAGAAGATTCATGATTTCATTCTTCACCACCTCTTGCATATTAGGGTTCAAACGGCCTTGACCTTGTATGCAAGGGCGATGATCATCCTCTAGATTAATTCTATGCATGCATAATTTTGGACTAATGCCTTTAAGATCATCAATGTTGTAGCCAATGGCTTTCTTAAGTCATTTTAAAACATTGAGAAGTTTTGAAAGTTGGCTATCAGTTAGTGCAACATTGACAATAACAAGACATAACTCATTATCATCAATAAATGCATATTTCAATGTAGAGGGGAGGGGTTTAAGTTYAGGTTTTTGTACCTCAATTGTGCAAGTGGGAAGTACCAATCTCTTAAAATTTTGGCTTGCATCAAAGCCAAATTCCTTTCCTTGTAAAGTCTTTGTTAAATAATTAATTTCATCATCACCATCATCTGAAAAAGAATCTAAACACAGAATAGCCTCCAAAGAATCCCGAAAAAGGGATTGAGACAAAGTATCTTGTGAAATAATATCAAGTACATCAACACTACAACATGACTCTTCTAGCATAGGAATTTTTAAAGCTTTAGTAAAATTGAAGGTTACTTTGTCGTCTCCTACTACCAATGTGAGATTTCCATTCTTAACATCAATTATAGCCCCCTCCGTATGAAGGAAAGGTCTACCTAAGATGATAGGAATATGTACATCTTCTTCCATATCAAGCACGACAAAGTCGACAGGAATGTAAAATTTACCAACTCCAACGGGAACATCCTCTAAAACACTGAGGGGGTATTTTACAGAACGATCTGCCATTTGCAAAGTTATGTTGGTAAATTTCAATTCACGCATGTTAAGCCTTTTACAAACAGATAGAGGCATGAAACTTACACTGGCTCCCCAAATCACATAAAGCTTTTTCAATAAACAATGGGCCAATGTTACAAGGAATTGAAAAACTACCAAGATCTTTCAATTTTGGTGGAGACTTGTTTTGTAAAAGTGCACTGCATTCTCAATAAATGCAACGGTATCCACCGCATTAAACTCCCTCTTCCTAGTTAATATATCTTTCAAGAATTTAGCATATAAAGGAACTTGCGTAATTAACTCAATAAAAGGAGCAGTTACCTACAAGTTTTTCACGACCTCCATGAAATTACCAAATTGGTTGTCCAACTTGTTCTTTGCCAACCTATTCGGGAAAGGAAGTTTGATTTCTGGAGTTGGTGTAGTTAGCCTTTCAACCTCCTTTTTTTTCCCTTAGCACCTTCTTCCTTCCCTTTTTCCTTAGTGACCTCAGTACTATCCTTGTTGACGACTTCATTAACCCCTTTACCCTAGTCACTGTCACCATCATCATCAACCGGCATTGGTGGGCCAGCATATTTAGCACCATTACGAAGAGTAATGGCATTAACACTATCAGGAGGTGGTGCAGGTTGCGATGGAAGAGTGCTTGGTAGCCTTTGAGCACTAGAAGTAGCTAATTGTGCCAATTGGTTTTCTAGTTGCTTGTTGAGATGGGTTAAAAGGTGGCCTAGAGAAACCAGGAGGTTGTGCCGGTGCTTGTTGATTCTGTTGTTGATAGTATCGAGAGGGTGGTATTGGTTGTTGTTGTGGTGGAGCATATTGTTGTTGTGGATTTTGGACAYTTTGACTTTTGTAGGACAAGTATGGATGATTCATATATCCTTCATTGTAAGTGTTTGCGAATGGATCATTTTGTTTATAGGATTGAAATGAATAGACTTGTTCCATGGAAGTATTGCAATATTATGAAAAATGTCCCACGAGGATTGCCATATTGTAATAACGCAATAGAATCAACCTCATCCTTACCACCTTTCCTTGTAAGACCACGAGGATTGCCATATTGTGAATTATGAATTGCCATTTCCTCGATCAAGTTGTACCCTATTGTTACCGCTTGGATCATGAACCTCCCATTAGCTGCAGAGTCGAGAATAGTGCGAGATTCATTGCCTAGACCATTGTAAAATGTTTAGACCAACAACCACTTTTCAAGACCGTGATGGGGGCATAGCCTTTGCTACTCTTTGTACCTTTCCCACGCCTCATGTAATGTTTCGTCAACATGTTGCGTGAAATTGGTGATTTGACTCCTAAGAAAAACAGTTCTTTCAGGAGGATAATACTTTTTGTAGAATGCAAGAGCCCAATCATCCCATGTTGCATTTTCCTCAATATTGAGCCCATTGAACCATAATTTCGCTTTATCCTTCAATGAGAAGGGAAAAAGCATAATACGAATCTAATGTTGCCTAACCCCTTGTTGTTTAATAGTAGAGAAATATTGGAGAAAGTTTGAGATATGTAGACTTGGATCCTCACTTGATGTCCCTCAAAATTGATTGCGCACAATCATGTTTAGCAAAGCAGGTTTGAGCTCAAATTTTGCTGCTGCAAGAGTTGGCATTCTAGACCTAGTAGGTATTTCAGCAGAACTAGGCTGAGAATAATCCTTCAAATATCTTTCAGTCGCCATTCTAATAGGACTAAAAGGAACGGACTCCTCTTCTTCGTGAATGGATGCAGAGTATGAACTAATAGAAGAAAGACCGTCGTCCTCTATTGTTGCTCCAAATTGTTTGGTCATGTTCTTACGTCTATGAAAAGTTCTCTCTACCTCATGGTTATATGGAAATAGTTCCCTTTGATTAGAGTTCCTGCGCATAAACAACAAAAACTGCAAACAATTGTGAGAACGGTCTCAAAGAACAAGGGTTCTTCAAGACAAAAGAAAAATAATCAAAACACAACTAGTAGCAATTCAATATTGCCCTCTCCCCGGCAACGACGCTAAAATTTGACGAGGTTCTCGCACAGCTATAAAAAATACCTAGCAACACAAACTATGTAGCAAGTGGAAGCAAGGATCATATCCACAAAGAGATGGTAATTAAATAGCAACTAATTAAATGTGTCTAGATTATGAAAAGGGCCTTAGTTGATTATGACTAAGATTAACAACTACTTGGACAATTTAATGGTGAATTAATTAATGGACTAAACCTAGGGTAATGGTTCACTTTGGATGTCAAAAGGAATCAAACAATATCAATTAACAAGTTTCTTGATTAAACTATCTAGAATCAGGTCTCCCTTAGAACTATATCCTCTAGCAGGCTCTCGTAATTTACTAGATTCGCTCCACCTATTATCGTAAGTCTCACACGGTGTTTTTACCTCTTGGCGTTTAACTCGGCGTCAACAAGACAAGCTTAATGAAATATGGCCATAATTTAGTTGAGCAACATAAGTAACAAATAATACGGAGATAGTAATGATCAATCCACGAAGTTGAGTTCAACCATAAGTATCACATCGAACCATCCAAAGATCCCCAAACCCTAGAAGTGGAATTACTCACAATTCATGTTAACAAACATAATAACAATAACATAGAGGGTTACAGAAAAATGGATAACACGGGGTTTAAACACCACTCAACGTTTAAGGAAAAATAGAAGTTAGGTAATAAAACATTATACATAAGAAAGTAARTAACGCGGGGTTTAAACACCACTCAACGTTTAACGAAAAATAAGAGTTAGAGAATAAAACATTAAATACAAAAATATAAATAACGCGGGGTTTAAACACCACTCAACGTTTAACAAAAATAAAGGTTAGAGAATAAAATATTAGTGCGTGATTAGTTAGAGATTAGTAACGAAAAATAAAGATTAATGCGTGATTAGTGAATTAGCAAAGAACGCGAACAACATGAAGAACACAAAGAACATGAAGAACAAGGTAATTTTGATTAAGTTTTGAGAGCTAGATGCTTAACTATCTAAAGAAACAACAAAATATGAAGTAAAAGAAAAGCTTCGTAAAAATGATGGGAGCCTTCACCTATTTATAGTGCAATGCCTCCCCTTAAGTCAAATATAGCACCTTAAAGGACTTGGACAGTAGAAAACCACGTCCAACCAAGTGGGATAGCAAGGCAAGTGGGTGACTTGAAGTAAGTAGGAGCAAAACCGCATAGGGGCGACATTCTGTGCGTAGCGATGACTGAAAATGGTATAACTTTTCGTTGTTTGTCCGAATTAGAATCACGTCAAACTGTCGTGTATATCGAAAGATATGACTGTTTGAATCCAAGTATGTACACAATGATGCGGTGCTGTATGATGTGCTCACTGAAGCTGGAATAACTTATTCGTTATTTGTCTGAATCAGCCTTAAGAAGTATCATTGGAAAGCCCTTGAAGAAAGCTATTATCTCCAATTTGAATCACATCAAAATGTTGTGTATGYAGAAAGATATGACCATTTGAACCCGATATGTGCGCAAGAGTCTTCCAAACAAGTCAAAGCTCCGAAATGTCCAACTAAACTAACCGAAAACTAATGAAAATGTGCTTACAAATAAAGCATAAATATCGTATATCAATGCCCCCATCACGGAATTCCAAAATGGCTTTTGTACCAAACATTCTATATGGGCTTAAACAAATCAATCAAAACGAGTTTGCATGCCGGAGCTGGAGGGCCTATAATTAACAAGAGTGAAGATGAGATTGAGGGCATCATTGAGGAAATTGTTGACAACTATGCCACTTGGGAAGAGGGTGAGCGAGGTCCCCCAAGGCAAATCAAAGTCACGGTCCACCCACTTGGTGAGGGAGAAGTGGTAGAGAAGCTCCTGGAGGGGATGAAGGCAATCATGAAGAAATCCCTTGAGAAGGGGGGAATCTCCTCTTCTCAAGCGACTCCACCCACCCTTCTTAAGGGCCAAGGTAAGTCAAAACCTCAAATTTACAATTCCATGCCAAATGGTGTTATGTTTTGTTACAATTTTGGTGCTTATGATCATCTATCTTCTTATTGTCATGTGCAAAATGTGTCCTTAATTGATCAAAGCTATGTTGATGAAATGCCTTGTGACAATGATTTTGCGCAATGTAACTTGATGGGTGACAATGGGGCAAGGCCACCGATTGGTGGCAACACGAATACTTTTGGCCAATGAGGCCCCCCTACAACCAACCAAGCCAAATGAATGGCTTTGTCTACCAAAACAACTCCAAGCAAATGGGTTTCAACCCTCACGGAGGAAATGGGTTTGGAAAACATAGATAATTCAACCAAAGAGGATTTGGCTATCAAAACCCAAACTTTGTGAATCATAGTTATGGTTTTGGCAACCAAATCCAAAACCCCCAATGGCATGGTGGTTTTAGGGGAAATAACTCTAACTTTGGGTAACCGGCTAACAATGGAGGGTAAGCCAATTCCCAAGCCCAACCCCAATTCCAAGCTACTCAATGTAGTCCTTATTACCAACACCCTAATTTTCAAAGAGTAATGCAAGGGCAATTCATGGGGCCAAGAGGAAACCAAGTTCCACCCTATTTCATTAACAATCAAAGCTAACAAAATTTCCAACCACATCCCACTCAAAACCAAAACATTCCTATCATCCAACACCCTAAAGACCAATAGTTCCCAAAAGAAGACAAGCAAGAGTTTCAAGAAAAATTGAAGGCTCTTGAGGGAAACATGGCAAACCTTGCCCAACAAACGCCCAAGTATATCCAACCCTCCCAACCAAGTGCCTCCAACTTAAGAAATGATAGGGTACACATGATGAAATCAAAGGAGGATGAGGGAGTTGGTGTGATGGGTGAGATGAAGGGTGAGGAGGAAAAAGAGCCATTGAGAGAGTGAATCAATGCGCAACAAAAGAGTGACCAAGGAGAAAGTGTCAAAAAATAAAAGGTGGATGATAGTAAAGAACCCAAGGAGGTAAAAGCAATGAATGATGGTGAGGTTGACCATATCAGTTAAAGCGAGGACGAAAAGGTTGAGATTGCGGAGATGAAAAAGGAAAAGAAGATAAACAAGAGTGCTAGGAAGAAGGGCAAGGAAATTCAGGGAGGTGAGCCTAGTAATGGGCAAGATCATTTGAGTTTAAGGGCGATATTCAAGATGCCTAACCTTGAAAAGTTCCTAGACACAATGTTTGGCCAATTTCTTCAAACGATCCAACATCACCATTCCCAATTACCACCTAATGGGGCTTAGAGAGAGATGCCCATTTTCTTTTAATTCTTAGGAGAAGTTCCAAACAAGGGGTAAAAGAACAAAGTAGAGCCCAAGAGTGAGCCTCCACGTGAGATCCTAGAGAATCTAAAGGATCCGGGCACTTTTTCCGTTCCTTGTACCATAAACGACATCCTATTCAAGGATGCTTTGTGCGACTTGGAAGCGGCAATATGTGTAATGACGTATTTGGTTTTCCTAAGCCTAGGACCCACCACTATCAAACCCATTACCACTACCGTACAATTTGCAGATGGCACAAACCAAGTCCCGATTGGAGTTACCAAAAACGTGCTTCTCAAGGTCGATAAGAAATGTCATATGTTGAAAAATGACTTTGTGGTACCAAATTTGGCAAGCAACTTCGATATCTCATTGATTTTGGGGAGATCTTTCCTAGCCACCGTCGGTGCTTGCATTGATGTCAAGCAAGACATTATTAGCTTTACGGTGGGCAAGGAAAAGGTAACCTTTCGTAAGAAAAAGGTTGCTAAGTGACTTGGTGGTAAGTGCAACATGGTTTGTTTTTCCTCTCATCATTGTGATTTTTTTGGTAGTATGTTTGATGCTAACCCTTTTATAGCTAGTGCGAATTTGTGGCCAAATGAGGTAGGTGATGGCGTTATGAAAAGTTCTCACGAAGAGCAACCCGAAGAATGTAAGGGTAAGGTCGATGCTTATGATATCTCATGTAATTCTCCAATCTCAAGTGTTGGGACGGATGGTAAGGTGTTTAATATGGGAAATCCCGCTTTTGTTCAAGTCTCTAGGGGCTGTAATGGCTAGAAAAAGGAGAAAATCCCCTATAAGTAATTGAGGAGTGCTCAATTCTCTTCAAAAATTTCCCTTTATAATTGCTTGATGTATTTGCATGATGAATATTCTCAAGTATCTAGTGCACTTATACGTTTGCTTGTGTTGGACCCCCCTTTATTGGGTGAATGCGTCAATCTAGTGACATTAAAGAAGAACTTCCGAGAGGCACCCCGAGGGCTTTGGGCTATTTCTCTCTTGTGTTTGCGTTGAGGCCATCCGCTAAGGCCTTTTTTGTTTTTGTGCTTGGCATGTGTTGATTTTAGTTTTTGTTTGTGTGCTTGTCTTTTTGTTTTTGGTGTGGCTCAAGGTTAATACCTTTTGAGCCCTTCGATTTTGGTTGTATTGAGGAGGTTGGTTGGTGGTGTACGTGAGTAGTTTTTCTATTTTTGTGAGTTAGAGTGTTGGTGGTGTGTTTGGTGTTTTAGGGGGTTATTTGGGGGTTTTTTAAGATGTATTATTGGTTTTTGTTTTGATTTGGGTTTCTTGGTGCAATTGAAAGGGTTCCAAATTTTTGAAAAAAAGGGGTGAAAATATGAGTGAAATAAAAAGGATGATAATTTTTGTGGGAGTAATAAAAGAGAGTTTTGTTTTTCTTTAAAAAAAATTTACCCCCTGCTGCCACAGTTCCCCTTATTTTCTTTCATTCCTATTTTTCTTTTTCTCTTCCCCTTCCCTTTTTCCCCTTTTTCTTTTCCTTTTTCTTTTTTCCTTACCCCCCAACCGACCCCACCCCCCACTCACCCTCAACACTCACGCCACCCTTTTTTTCTCCTTTTTTTATTTTCTTCCTTAAAACACTTCACTCATTGAACAGTGTCAATAATGGTCACATTAAGGAACTTATTTCTTCCTTATTTTGGCCAATATGTGTGTTTTCGATATCGTTTCACTAGACTTTTCTTTAATTTTCCACTTTGAATAGTTTTATAGAGTTTTGTTGGTTTTTAGTGCTTCTTATAGGTTTTTCACAAGTTTTCTCTTCTTTTCTATTCTCATACACTCAATTGCAAGTGTTGTGAGTGATAGAAAGATGCTTAGGTATGCGCATGCTAGTTTTGGGACTTGTTACTTGTTGGCGTAATTGTGTTTGCTTAAGTTAAGCCTTAAGGCACTTGAACACTTACTCTAACACATTCTTCGAGGCATACCTCATGTTGGATAAATTGGAACATCTCTTGTCCCCATGTTGCTCGCCAAAAGATGCTTGTCAATTTTGTCAACTTGTGATGTGCTGACATGGTAGCCTGTGTGTCAAAGCTCCCTTCTCTAGTTTTCTATATTGACGTATTGATTATTTCTTGTTCAACTTTGTAGGCAAGACAATTGCTGTCACAAGCCTTAGAAGGTGGAGATTACAGTGAACTTGTTGATCCAAGATTAGAGGATTATGATCCCTCGGAGATGGCTCAAATGATTGCTTGTGCTGTAGTATGTGTTCGTAGCTCTGTCAGGAGACGACCGCAAATGAGTCAGGTAAATATGTTTCGCATTGAGAATAGATTGTTTTCAGAATATTGCCTCTAATATCCGTCTCCACCCTCTTAGTTTTGAATACACTGTAGTTAAAACGTCCCCTTAGTCGGATCCATGTGTTATTGGTAGTTTTGGTATAGTATGTTGTAGTTCCTACAGTCTATTGCTTGTATATGTAAAAGGAAGAACTTAGGGGCTGTTATATTGTGCTTTTGTTTCTTTGGGGGGTCGGCATTCCTTTATTTTGCTGCACAATAAGTTGTTTTTCATTGCTCAAATGCTTAAAATTTGTTGTAAACTGCATTTCTCAAGAGACAGATCCTCTTCTATGTAATGTGTAGGTAGTAAGAGCCTTGGAAGAAAACTTGTTTGTCGAAGAATTGCAGAAAGAAATTGCACCTGACAAGAGAACATTCCACGGAAGTTCAGATTATGACTCTAGTGCTCACTACAAGGAGGATTTAAAGAAATTCAGGAAGCTAACTCTTGAAAGCCAAGAACAGAGTAGTGGTGAATACAGTGTATTTACCAATGAGCATGGTGTGCCACCGTCAACCTCGAGTACTGAAAATCAACCAGAAACAACCGAGCATGAAACTGGGAAAACTAAAACAGGAACTACAGATGTTCTTGAAATTCCTGTTGAATGAATATACTAACCTCCTACTCCCTGATTGTAAAATCTTTATTAATTTTTTTTTATAAATGCTTCATTTAGGTGGTATAAGTATCTAGAAGCCATATTCATACATGCTCATTGACTCCCATAATCCATCAGATTTTTACTTGTCAATTGTAATTTTTTATGTAACTATAATTTATTTTATATGAACATTGGTTCTTTGTATATAGTTGTAATTTATGTTATTTAGTGTAGTACTACTTACTAGTACATATAAAATTAATATTTTATAACTATGCATTGGAAAGGTGACAAAGCTGACTAATTAGCTTTTTCTTTTGTGTATCAATTTTACTGACCGAAATACGGTAGGTAAACTAAAATAGGCGCCAAAAATTTGAGGGAAACTAGGATTACCGACCGAATTGCGGTCGGTTAGATTACCGACCGCAATTCGGTCGGTAATCCTAGTTTCCCTCAAATTTTTTTGGAGGAAAGCTCATATTACCGACCGAAATTCGGTCGGTAATCTGAGCTTCCCTCAAAGTCCTATTTAGTCAATAAACGGTCGGTGATCGATCGTTAAGTTTTTTTTTTACCGACGATTGATAATCCGACTAAGCTCATCGATCGAATTTCGGTCGGTAAACACGGTTACGGACCGAAATTCGGTCGGTGAGCTCGGTCGGACGGACGAATCCAATTTTCTTGTTGTGATTTTTGCTTGACACTTAGAAATTTTTTAAAATTTTTGGTGTTCAAGCTTGGTAACATTTTCTAATCCATTCTTTTTATTTATTTTTGAGAATTGTTATTGTAGGGCTTCGCCCCGCCTTAGGCAAGGGGCGTTGACCTCAGCTTCAGTGTCATGGAGTTGAGCCATGGAATCCGCATGTGAATGCGTTGGGGTGTGT
>SNQN01007816.1:19933-31714 GCA_008642245.1 Bassia scoparia | reverse complement strand
AAAAATATAAAATTAAAATCAGTTCATACTAAGAAAAAATTAGGGATTTTCGGATTTAGATTTTAGGGTTTATTCAATATTTCAATAATTCAATCCAAGTTAAATAATAAAATTACACAAATTAAACAATAAATATATTATATATACAATTAAAACAATACAAGTATACAACAATTACTTGACAACAAACTCTAAAGATTAATGGATTCAACTTATTGAAGAATTAATTTGAAAAAAAAAAACTCACAAATCAGGAAGCTGGAGGCCTGGAGCAGCGGACGGACTATCGGAGCAGGGGAGCAGCGGCGCGGCGGAGTCGGCGGACAGCTCGCCTAGTCGGAGCAGCGGCGCGGTGCGGCGGCGGAGTGCTGGTCAACGCAAAAGTCGAGGCTCACTAAGACACTGACAGAGTGAGTTACAAAGAGAGAGAGAGTAGATTTGATAGAGGGTAGGTGCGACAGAGAGTAATGCAATTAATTTGGAATCTTTTCAGCTTTTTTGTTTTTTCCCTCTTTCCTTCTCGTGTGATGTCTGTTTCAACTTTCAAATTTCTTTCTTTTTTTTTTGCTCTATTTTTATTTTAAAAAAAAAGTGGGGGTGCTGTAGCCCCCCTTGTTTCTACGTGGGTCCGCCCCTGGTCTTGGAGCTCTAAGAAACAGAAAGGGGTGGCTCGTTCTTCTACAGAGGCTGAATTCTGTGCCGTGGCTGCTACTACTTCTAAGCTGCTATGGCTTCGTTCTTTGCTTTGTGAGCTTCGTGCTCCAATTTCAGATGCTCCCACTATCTAATGTGATAATATTAGTGCCACTAATAATTCTAAAAATTCCATTTTCCACTCAAGAATGAAACATCTAGCTATTGACTTCCATTTTGTGCGTGAGCAAGTTCAGCAAAGTCAACTTCATGTTAAGCATATTGCCGGTGCTGATCAATTGACAGATGGTCTCACTAAACCTCTTCCTTTGGCACGCTTCTCTACTCTCTTGTCCAAAATTGGTTTGGCCTCTTGACCCACCATTTTGCGGGGATGTTAAGGATAATGTATAATTCTGCTAGAATATTGGTTTACTTGTTCTTCCTATAGAATTGTTCTTCCTGTAGAATAGCTAAGTTTGTTATGCTATGATTTAGCTCTACGGTTCCGATAATATAGGAACTAAACCTAAGCCATTGTAGTATATATACACTGTTTGTATTCATAGTATATTCATTTAATAAAAATATTATTCTTCCTCTAAATCTTATAGCAACATCACTATTTTTCTCGTTGTTGGTTGACTATTTCATATTCCCTGATGATTCTGTTTGTTTCTGATGTTTTCTTTTGTTTCTGTTTGTGTGCAGAATCAGTACATTGTTGGACAATTCGAAGTGGAAGAAAGTCTGTTTTCAGTGAAATGTGAAATATCCATCTTCCTTACCTTGTCCTACCTCGTGACTAAATTTAGATGGAGATTGACCTTGTAGAATTTTTTTGCTTCAGATGTGGTAAATATACATGTTACCAGAAGTTGTTTGAGCTTTAATTGAGTTCAATGTAGACAGTTTGTTTAATGTAGACAGTTTGGCACTTTGGCTAAAGAGTCTCGCACTTATTTTTCACCTTTTTTTTTTATGATAAGTTGCCTGGTAAATTTCTCCTATTAATTCTGAATTCTGTTTTGTAAAGTAAAATCTGGGTTATTTTTATTTCCATCGGTTGCAAATTGTGTTGATAAATTTGCAAATTTGTCTTATTTATTTTTACTGGAATATGAATTTTATGGGTTTAAAAATCTAAAGTAGTGTGTTTTAGATAATTGTTATTTGTTTTTTATTTCATTTAGTTCCCAATTTTGATACTATGTTGTTACTGTGGAGTATGAGGGAGAGGCACAATGCTGACTCGAAGTACAGGCTCTACTTTGATACACTGCCTGAGCATTTTCACACTGGTTTGTTCTGCTGGCTATTCATTCTTTCTTGAAGAGTTGTAGCTTTATAAACGTACCAGTTTAGCAACTCTATGATTAGTTTCTAGGGGTGTCACTTTTTAGCAGCTTCTGACCTATGTTCTGGCAATTTTAACTTGTCTAATTTTAACTTGGCAATTTTAGCTTCTGTCCTATGTTCTGGTAATATATAGATTTTGCTCACTTGATGCATGTGGATTGTTTGAAATAGGATTGAGCTTTAGTCTGGATGCAATGGTGGCTTTGGATGAGTTATTGGCCTCAGAAGAAATATGTCAAGGCAAGGAGGTAGTCAAAAACTCAAAAATATTGTGTGTTATTCATTAAATCTTTACAATATATTTTACTTCGTATTTTATATCTTCTTGTAGTGTTCAAAGATTTTTCTGGTACTGACATGTTGTATACAACTATACATTCATTTTTTGTATATTTTTTGGACATAAAATTAGTTTAATAATTTTGCTTAGTAAAAAATAAGGATCCCAGAATAGCAACAAATATCCCTGAGTATATGTTCTCTCAGCACAACTTTGACTTTATCTCGAGATGAAGGGAATATGAGTCATTTTCTTCGGTAATCTTACTGGCTACTTACATATTTGTTGATTTGCATGTTGCAGCATTTGCGGATTCAATATGATGAGTTGTTTCCTGCACTCTCCATCAGTTATCCTGATGTATTTCCTTCAGAGTATTACACACGGGAGCAATATCTATGGGCTTGTGAACTATGGTACATAAATTCAATGAAAATACTGTTTCCTGATGGAAAGCTGAAAACATGATTGATCCCGGTTGCAGGCTTTCTAAACCACTTAGTAAGTACATTTTCTTCTGCTGGTTTCTTTTTTTCATTCTAAATTTTTATAATGATCACCAAATTCACATGAAAAGGTTGGTCATAATGAAATTGGCAGCCCTCAACAAGCACTGAATTGTCAGCAATCTGTTCTGTCTCAAATGCAAGCAAAGAGGCAGATGTCCGTGCAGTGGCAGAGCTTACCCGTGCTCTTGATAAAAAGGTTATATACCTAAGCATTTGCTTATATATTTGATATCTCTTGAAGTGTGGTCTGACCGTCCGCAAGTCTTCTGCAAGGATATACTGATAAAATCCATTTAATGAAGCTTCTTGTTGATGATTTTTTCCATCCTCTCGGAAGTGTTTTCTTTTGTGTTTAAATGTCTATCCAGTTTACTTATTGATTGTTTGTGGTGGGGACTTTTTTTGACCATATTTCTCTAATGTCTATCCCATTGAAAGGCTACATTCAGTGGGTATTGTTGCTATATTGTGGACGCAATTTCGGGACTCTTGTTCCAATATAGTAGCTGTTTTGAGAAGTGTTGTATGTGTTAATTTGTGATATTGACAATGTACTTTGAAGTATGATTTTGTAATAATACTCTTTTATTTGTAATTCTTACCCAATTTTTATGGAAATTGATATTTATATGTATAGCTATCACTTTGGCCATCATTTTAGTAAAAAAAATATATATTTTTTTGGGCTATCAAAACCTGCGGTTTTTAGCAATGACCGCAGCTTTTGAGTACCACGAATGCTGCGGTTATTGCTAAAAACCGCAGCTTTTGACACCACAAAAGCTGCGGTTTTATAACCGCAGCTTTTGATGAATTTTGTCAAAAGCTGTACTCCCAAAAGTTGCGGTTCAAAACCGCAGCTTTTGAGCCCTAATTAACCGCAGCTTTTGTGATTTTTTGTACCAGTGAAAGACATCAAAGACTACATAGAAACTGACGAATATCCTTCTAGCGCAACGAATAAGCAACAAAGAGCTCTGAGGCGCCTCGCATCCCAATACTTACTTAAGGCAGAGAACTCTACAAGCGCAACTGCAATGGTCTCCACCTACCTTGCATCACTCAACAAGTAAGCGAAAAATTCATGGAGCACGTCCATGACGGAATTTGTGGCATCCACATGAATAGCAGGCTCCTGGCCTCCAAAATCATCAAGTTGGGGTATTATTGGACCACCTTGGAAAGGGATTGCATGCAATACGTCCGTATATGCGACACCTGCCAAAAATACTTCAAAGCACAGCATGTTCCTCCGTCTCTCCTATCCACATTTGTCTCTCCATGGCCTTTCTTTACATGGG
This sequence comes from Bassia scoparia, assembly GCA_008642245.1. Classification (NCBI taxonomy): domain Eukaryota; kingdom Viridiplantae; phylum Streptophyta; class Magnoliopsida; order Caryophyllales; family Amaranthaceae; genus Bassia; species Bassia scoparia. Next base: position 27,632 of record SNQN01007816.1, on the reverse strand, counting down.
GAATAAACATAATAGGGAATATTACGCCGCTCGGGCAAGGAGGTCATGAATTCATACTTGTGGCCATAGATTACTTTACAAAGGGGGTCGAAGCAGTGTCATATGCTAAGCTATGGAGTCCCTCACGAAATCATTAGTGACAACAGTACCCACTTTCAAGCAGAGTGTGCGGATCTGTTTGCCAAATATAAGATTCAACACTACAAGTCATCACCATACAGGCCACAAGCCAATAAGGCAGTTAAAACGACTAACAAAAATATCAAAACAATTATCTCTAAGATGACGGAGAATTATCGAGATTGGCCACAAAAGCTACACTTCGTTCTTTGGGGTTACAAGACCTCTATTCGCACTTCAATGGGAGCTACTCCGTTCTCACTAGTCTATGGTGCCGAAGTTGTTCAACCAGTAGAACTAGTGATCCCATCTCTACGCATTTTCCTAGAGATCCCATCTCTACGCATTGTCCTAGAAAGAAGACTCCCAGAAGCAGCCTTGCATCATGTACAAGCATACCAAAAGAGGGTCGAACGGTACTTCAATCAACGAGTCATATCACGAGGCATTAAAGAAGGTCATCATTTGGTTCTTAAAGCACTTCGTAAAACAATCCTAGATCCTCGAGGCAAGTTTCGTCCCAATTATGTAGGTGCTTACATTGTGAAAAAGATCTTGCCAAAAGGAGCAGTTCAACTGATGGACACAAATGCGATAATTTCTACAGCCTCACCAACTTAGACCGGCTCAGGAAATACTACGTCTAAGGCATACACGCACACCACGTATCAACAACACAATAGCACCATGCATCAGAACTACGGATGGCCTGATTCCTTATGGGATACGTAGGCAGCCTGTCCTTGGGGCTCGGCCACAATAACAAGTGCCCTACTTATTTCGGGATTAGCAAGTGAACAACAGTCAAGCGGCAATTGGACGAAGTTCTCTTCAACATGCTCAAAGTAAACACAATGTATAAAAAGCAATGCAAGTTTGTAATTTATGACTACTTGTAATTAAAATTGAGCAATTACGACACTAGAGGAAACTTCAAGTTCCAAAGTTCACTTATTACATGCAAAAGCGGCTCGCAGGCCAATCACTTTATTAACTCATAAATAAACAAACATTAAATTAAACAAGAGTTATGGAAAAAGCAATCAATCCTTCCTCTCTTCTTCTTGCTCCTTAGCATCGTCCTTCTTTGCACCCAAACTCTCACCTTTAGGCTTCCTCACCCATTTGCGTCTCTTGGGTCTATCTTTCACAGCAGCCTTCCCTTTTCCTTTATTTAGCATCACCTCCAAGCACCTTTTTAGGCCTAAGTCTTCTTTCAGCAACATTTGAGTCAATCCTCAAAGGAGGAAGTCTTTCAAGCCTACTCCAAACTGGCACCTTCTTGGGACCAAGTTTGTCCTTAGCAGAAATAGCTCAAGACTTAGCAGAAAGGTTCTCAGTAGAGTCACAGTCCAGCTTCTTACTCTTGATATGGTCCTTCTGCTCCTCACGTCTCACCTTAGCACGGCTCATCACATCAGTGGCGTTCATCCAGACACGGTAATAAGTAGAAATCTTGTGGTCACCTCGAGCAAGTGTGGTCACCTTCAGTGTAGAATGGGATTCCCGGTATTTTTCCCACTCTATTGCATTGCCCGAATGCAAGCGCTTGTCCTCAGGACGAACTGTGTCAACAACGGGAATAAGCTGAACTTTCCCAAATCACCTGATCACCCTTGAAGGGAAATAAAAGGTCAACGCAGTCAAGCTAGCCACGCGCACATATGAAGACAAGCGAGTATGCACCATGCCCCTAATACCCCACCAAGGGACAGTCCACCGCACGAGAATGCCACGGTCAACAAGGATAAGATCCACTCATGATGAGCCTTGTTGACATGGACCCTCTTACGGGAAAGAATCCCTTAGCAGAATATTTGACAGGATTCTGGGGCGCCTCAACTAGGCTCAAATGCTCCATCAGCCAAATCTGTCAAGAAACAGCAGCATGTGCGATATTTAGTTATCAAATCAATAAACAACCAATAATATTTGTATAAATGCACAATTTTGAAAATATTCGGACAAAAATATTGTACCTGCAACAAAAAGGGGCATCAGGACAAGGGCGCATGCACATCCTTTTTAAGACGATTAAGCATTATGAATAACTCCCCCGTGCATAATAGCATAGGAGTACGGCTAGCCTCACATTGCTCAACAATAGAAATAATGCTCGCATGACCGGCATTCGGCTTGCCATGAACAAACAAGAAACGCGCAAACAAGCAGATCAAAATTGCACGTCTACAGTAAATTCTACGGCGAGAGGCATCACTAGCAATATAATCGACTAAGGCAAGCAAGTCAATTTTCCCGACCATGCACTATGCGTCGTGAAATAGTTGGACTAAGTCTCAAGTATCGCTCATTTTCGTCAACAAAGAGGTCACCAGTATTAGGGATACAAGGGAGACTTACAATAGGCCAGACAATTATAGCACCAAGTTCCTCTAGCAAAGGAACATTTTCCTTGTCCCAAAGACGGAAGCAGTGCATCAGAGGGTCCCAAAGGTTTATAGTATCAAAAAGAAGGTCTGTATTAAGACTTACATACCCACTTGTAAAGAGAACATCACAATTCAGCCTTGCAAAGTCCTCCCTTTCACGAGCATCCATGTTTCGAAGCACATCATTTTAAACATTAGCAAAGTCTCTCTCCATTTTATTTGTTGCAAATTCTTTGATGTAATGAATTAAATAATGTCTAAAGCAATGTAAGAGAGGTTTTTAAGCACTAAGGAGGTTGTAATGAATGAATTAGGGCATGCTTAAACCCCTATTTATGAGCAATTAGTCCAAACAAACTTGTCTAAAATCGAAATTCGAGCAAAATCAGCTCGATTCTGAGCGAAATCACGCCCAGTCTTGGCGCTATTACGCCCAGTTTGGGCTTATTTTGGCCAATTTTTCTCCCTTCAGCTGCTCCCATGCACTTTGGCACGCAGTTCTTGGTCCAACCTAGGTCCTTCCCTGCATTTTCAAGGAGGAACGAGCCGACATTCGCCTCAACAACGCAACACAACATACACAACGACACAAGACGATCAACGTCGTCTTAGAAGTTTAAATACATGCACTGCATATAGTTAGCAAGTTGGCTTTTGCAAATTATAATCAAAGCTCGGCATTACAAAATGAGCTGTGTCTAGAGTCATACACAAGTCTAGTCATATTTACACAAACACTTGAGTAGCTAGAGTCGAGTCAAGTCGAGTATAGTTAAGCAAAAGTCAACAAATAAGTCTAAGTATGTCTAAGATAAGTCCTAAAATCAACAAATGAAAAGCTAGGGTCACCCCCCTTCCCTACAGGTGAAAGGTACATCTACTGCTCGCAACACGTCGAAAAACCGAGTGACAATAGCACCTGCAAGGCAGATTCGTCCTGCAACTCATCAGGGAAAGAAACTACAACAGAGGTTCCTGGTACGATAAACTAAGTCGAAGGTCTAGGTTGAGAACGGGAAGTCGAAGATCCATCCTGGTTGGAGACTGGTCTCATCCGTGCATCACCATCGACGTCAGCATCCTCCTCGTCGCCCTGACGAACTCGTAAAAGGATTTTTAAGTCAAAAACGGGTTCCTGACCTGCAAAGCATTGAAATTACGATATTTGGTGCACTTACTGAGTCTCTCAGCTGACAGTAGGAACGTCTCCAGGCATATATTACTCCCAGCAGCCTCATAAAGCCTGCCCAAGGCAATTATTTCGCAAGACAAGCAAATCAGCACATGAGTGAATACTGGCATGAAAAGACAGAATCAAACAAGTAAAATATTCCCTACCTGACGAGCTCCAAGGGGCATCGAGTTCTGAGTGTGCCTAGCAGCTGGAGGAGCAGGCTCAATAAACTTGTCCGAGCCAAGACGAATCCTAAAGTCAACAAAGGGGATCTCCCCGAGGTCGTAATCAGGCTGCACAAGCCAAGCCAAAGTTAGCGCACAACTAACGGAAAGCAAATTCAAAGAAAAGGTGTGGATAAGCTAGACTCATACCTCAACAACTAGCTCGACTCGGGGGGCTAGTCGCTCCTCAATGAAACGCGTATAAGTGTCTTGACGCCTGGCACCGAGCAGGAGATGGTACTCCACTGCCTCACCATGACTTAAGTCATTGGACAACGTGGTGACCAGCAGATCCTCGTCCATCATAGTGTTTGAAGGATCCTAAGGCGTTGTAGGCTCAGAAAGGCTATGTTGCCTCACCACACACTCCCCGAGGTACCAGATAGTCCCTTGAGGTCCACAAAAGAAGCGCCACCTTTTAGCAAGCTCGGTCGCTACAGCGAACCTCCTCGGCCTCGCGTTCCCCACTCACCTCCATGGGCGCCACTCCACCTGCAGCAAAATGTGGTTTAAATCACAAATCATTCAATGAGAACATACTAGTAAAAGGCACCGAAACTCACCTCAACTGGGTTCAGGCGGCGGATAATCCTCCTCGGCTGCTAGAGCCCACCAATCCAAGACGGAGTGTCTCGGGGTGACCATTGCATCATCACATGCCATCGAGCAGGCTCTGCACGGGGAGACAACCTAGGCACCAAGCCAATACGTGGAAAGTACTCATACACCTAGAATTGCAATTACAACAAACAGGATCAGCCAATAGAGGTAAATCAAATACAGATAAGGCGGTAAAAGTCAAAGAAAATTACTTCAAGTACTTTCTAACAGCCAGCCAGTGCAAGAACTGCAGCGCCATCCAGCCGACGACAACATAACCTCATAGAATGCATCAAAGCAGCGTAGCCAAATCCACCCCAGTCATAGGAGGAAACAACAGAAAGGTCCTCCAGAAAGGGGAGAAAGCGAAGCTGAACTCTGCTCCCCGTGCCCTTATCAGGACACAACGCTGTGCAAAGCATCACTAGGATAAAAATCCTAGCTGGCTACTCATCAGTGGTGCCTGCCAACTCCAGACCCTCCATGAGCAAGCTTTGCGACGCCCTGTTGTCCACACTCTCGACTCGCATGCGAGAAGCAATCGGACCCAACCACTCATCCAAACGAGGATCAGAAAGCTTGATCTCATTATCTAAAGGGAAAAGCTTGTTAGTGAAAGCAAGCCTTGTCAGCAAAGCAAAGTCGTAGGGGGTCAAAGCCATTTCACTCAACGGGAAGTGAAAGGTGTTCGTGGTGTCCCAAAACCACTACGTCGAGCCGAACACCAGGATCTTGGGAGCAAGCGAATATGATTGACTGGTTAGGTTGAGGACAAAATCCTAAAAGCCGCATCGGACTAGGATATCCCATACTCCTCCGCGACGCTCAAAGAACTCTCTGCGGAACAGAACACCAAATGTATGAGACGTTCCGTACGTACGGGTACGGTAGTCACTCTACACAAGGGATGACACGAAAGTTAGCGAACGAGACAAACCAAAAGGTAACCAGACAATTAAAAGCAACTTACCCGTCCATTCCTCGGACGAATAAAAATGTGATAATCAGGGAAGCAACACAACTCAAAGCTATCCCAATCAGTCACCCTCCACCGTTGGCGGGAACTGCGCACCTGTTTTCCTCTTCTGTCTGGCATGCTATAAGCGGAAAACAAACGGTCAGCATAACAGCTAAAAATGGGCATCTCGCATACAAACAAAAGGCCCTCCAGGGGCTTACAGCTAATCAACACAACCATGGTTGGAGGAAATGCACAATTTCCTAGCAATCGAAACAATAGACAGGCAACTAAAGGGTGAGAAAGAGCACTTCTTCTCCCCAGTGAATATACATGCCTAACGAAATGCACGATTCCACTTACAAACTCTATATGCAACAAGGATTTCAAGAAAGTGTATACACTCACTCATACGCTATAATCCCCAATTTAGCAAGCAATCACCATTGACAAGTACTTATTCAAACTTTAAGCTACTTACAATGGTGAAATCATACATGGGCATTCACATTGTTGCAAATAGACATGGAAAGGTTTATTCTATCATCAACAAGCGAGAATAAAATAAGATATATGCATAATTCAACAAGACATGGGCATGGCAAGCTACTATTCATCATCTTCTTCAAGTAGTAAGCTTACAATGGCATAACTCATTCAAATTTGCACCAAATTTGATGAAACAAGTTGCAAAAGACTCACATAAGCATGAATAAGCCAAAGCATTCAACAATTTCAAGCATACATAAGCAAGGGAGAAAGTCCCAATTCAATTGCACAAATTGACAAGGCATATTCAAATGGCATGATTTTGAGTATTAAATTGTAACCTACAAGTGAATTTCAAGTTTGGAGTAGTAAACTTACTTGAATTTGGGATTTAATGAGCAAACAAAGCCTTTCCAAGCAATTCCAAGGTGTAACAATGCAGTTTAGAAAGAGCTTGCAACAAACAAAGCAAAGAGCAAATGACAAATGAAGCAAAGTGGCATTTAAAAGCCACGAATTTCAGCCAAAAAGGCCGAAATACTGGGCGTAATTGCGCCCAGTTTCGTACCATTTTTGGCTCAATTATCGAGCTTTTCTTGTGGGCTCACTTGTGTACGTGCAAAGATCGTTGCGTTAAAATGTCGTTGGTACTTCCCAAGAATTCCAACCAACTTTCAAAGTCATGCACATTGACTAAAATGCCCCTAAGTAAGAAAAACGGGCCCGACAATCATCGAGTCGCTACAAAAATACACCTACAGAGCTACGACAAGCCGTAAGCGAATGCAAAGTCACAACGAAGCAATATCCACGATTAAGTGAAGATCGAAAGCAGATCGAAGTCAAAGCGCACATTCTCCAGTGGAAGTTGCATCATCCTCGCACAATCGTGGCTATACGCGACGTTACCTCCATTTAAGTTATCCGGGACGACTAGCCGAGATGGGATACAGCAGATGAAGCACGCACCAGCAAAAAGACATTCGCTATACGCGATCGTGGCTATACGCGACGTTACCTACATTTTAGTTCTCCCGGATGATTAGCAGAGATGGGATACAACAGATCAAGCGTGCACTAGCAAAAAGACATTCGCTATACGCGATTGTGGCAATACGCTGCGTTACCATTATGTTAATCTTCCCGGACGACTAGCCGAGATGGGATAAAATAGATCAAGCAAGCACCAAGTCTAAACGGAAGCATCGATACAGACACCATTTCATCTTCCCCAAAGGAGTCCAAATGAAAGCACCGACATGGACACCGCAATAATTCCCCATGAAGTCCTAACGGAGGCATCGGAGTGGACATTGAGATAGAAGTTCCCCAGGAATTCCTAACAAATGTATTAAGGCAGACAACCTGTTAGCAGAAAATCCCCAGTGGAATCAGAACCATAGGTGGAAATTCTCTCAAAGATCGCTAGTGGAATCAGAAACATAGGCAGAAGCACGGAACCCCGGTGGAATGAGAACCATAGATTGAAACGTAAGCAAAAGTATTAGCAACAGCGACAAGCAAACAAGCAACATGCAACCTGTAGGACGTGGGCCGCGCCCTCAGCGTATAGCGGGCGCGCGGCTTGGTACTACATCGAGGTGCTTTTGCGTGGGCTCGAGCCACGGATCCCGCACGTGAGTGCGTTGGGGTAGTGTTGTCGAATGAGGGGAGTCGCCACCGTGCCTAGAAAGGTTATTCACGGACGCCCGAAACGTTGGTGCCAAATCAATGGCCCCACGTC
>SNQN01007816.1:6182-18433 GCA_008642245.1 Bassia scoparia | reverse complement strand
GAAAATCGAAAAAAATATGTTTGCCTTGTATGTGACCTTTGCTCAATAGTTCCGAGTACGACCTCACGTATTTCCAACTTTCGTGAGTTCAAAGCATCGTTTCTGAGTCGAAACAAACGCGAGACGCGGTATGTTTCATCACGGATTACTCATTTGGGGAGACACATTTTCAGGTGTCTACACAACCGCAGGTGTAGGTGTAGGTAAAACTAACGCATTTGTTTTGCAGGTACCGGGTACTTTGGCTTTCGTTGTACGAGATTTTACTCTCTGCAAACTCAGCCAAAGTGGGGGCTTCTGTAGATACCTACATTTGTCCCTAACTCAAAACGGCGAATGATAAGACACCCCTCGCGACACACAAGACAAATCGAGAGAGCTAGGACCTTGATAGGCCTAAAAAAGGCAAATTCCCTTGCACCAGACACCTCTTCCAGGTATTTAGCACCTCAAAAGTAAGTTTTAATTTTCAAATAATTTTAACTTTTTCTTAAACATTTTTCTAGAATTTAACGGAATTTTTCTGAGCATTTTTGGCAATTTTTGAAATTTTGCGATAATTAATTAAATTATGAAAACAATTTCAAAATTCATAATATTTTAGTAAAACACACTATTTTTTACAAAGAATTTTTACATATTTTTTCCATAATTTTTCAATTTGTGGATTAATATTTACGAATTTCTTAAGCAAAAATGCAAAACCGAGTAAAGCGGGCCATCTCGGGATATTTACCTCGAGACAAGCTTCCCGAGGAAGCCAAATATCCCAAGCATCGCAATAACATCAGCTAAAATCATATAAAATTACGCGTATATTTTATATGTTTTATCTCGATTTTATTTCATTACGATCTCGTTATTCGAGGTAAAGCAATCCGCTAAATATCTCGAATATCGCAATAATATCAGCCGCAATCACAATAATATCAGCCGTTATCGTGTAAAATCACGTAAATATTTTATACGATTATATTACGATATTGTTTCATCACAATTACACCATTCGAGGCAAGGGAAATTGGCCACGATACGAGAGGTGCTGGGCGCAATTACGCCCAGCTTTGGGCGCAATTATGCCCAGTTTTAGGCGTAATTACCCACAAAACTTACCTCTTTTGGCCGATTTCGATCCTTGCCTATAAATAGGGAGTCCATAATTAATTTCACGGACTTCTCTGCTCCGACTCTCGAGGCTTTGGGCGATTCTCTCTCTCTCTCCCACTCGTCCAACCCTCTGTCACTCTCATTCTCTCTCAAAAACACATTCAAACACATTCAAACACAATTCAAACACATTCAAACGTTCTTGTGCATCAGATCTAGGAGGTTTTCAAGGGTTCTAAAAGTTCGACAAGGGTTCCTAAGGGTCCGAAGCTACATCCTTGGTTTTCGACATAGTGTTGCGAGGTAGGTTTGAGACCAACGTCTTAATTCTAAACCCCCTTTTGCATGCTTGTTTAGAAATTTGACTTTCTATATAATTTGCATGTAATATTGATTAACAAACAATTCGGCTATTCAAATTAAAAGCAACCTTAAGGCATAACTTCAAGTTTCTCGTACGAGTGCTTGCATGCTTGTCTCACAACAATAATATGCTTTAACAAAGACCTGCAAATTTCGCATTTCATGCCTAATAAGTTGACTATGGACAACCGGCATTAGGCTCCTGGAATACGGAATTAAGAAACACATGCTACAACAAACTAGACACTATTTGCATAGTATTCTGTTAAACAACCCGCCTAGTAATTTTGCATGCTTAGGGTTTAAAACGGAAAATTGTTTGTTGTTGTCTTTCGGAAAATGAACTCCCAATAACTGAGTAGAGGCCGCTAGATGCGGGGGGTGTTTTGCACTACTTCACCCTTACCCTTATCCCCTAGTCCAAACCTTTGGTGCCCTACCAAACATAGAGTCCTTTGCCTTGCTTTATGCAATTATAGGCAAGGTTTAAAACGGGTTCCGCAGCTTCCCAAAAGAAGTGCAGTGGCAAATTCCTTTACTCATTTCGAGTATAAAGACACAACTTCAGGCATACTCACAATATGCAAAAGCAAGAATTTAATTCTAGCAAACAAACTGAACCACCCTTGAATTGTACCCCTCAGAGCAGAGGGACCAGACCCAGTCTGGCCCGGTGATGCCCCGGCGCCCGTACACCACGTAAGAAGCTACGCGGCACCGTCAAGAAGCTACGTTGCCACTGAAGCACCTGCACAACTTAGTTAGGAAGCTGCAAGTAATAAATATGAACCTTAGAAGCTGTAGTCATAACAATTTCCCTTTAACAATAATTTTTGCCATTATACTATGTAGCATTTCTATCTAAGATAAATTTATTAAACTTATCTCCGATTTAAGATTTTTGTAAAGTCTTGCTATAAGCCTACAAAGCAACAGATGACAAATATGTGTGTAGTCCTTACTTTTTTTTTTACCTTTGCTTGTTACCTTTGTTTGACACAAAGCATTTTCTCGCTACTAGCTTTGACATTCTAATCTTCACTTGCTTCTAGCTAGCATCTTGGCGGCACTAGGTGCTAGCCTCAATTAAACTAAGAATTCGTTTCTAGCAGGGACTAAATTATCAATTTTAATTGCTTTAGCTTAGTAGTGTTGCTACAATATAGTTGGAGTTAAGCCCCCAAGGGTCAATGCGCTTCTACTATTGTACATGTATTTATGAAAAAACTTTTATGGCTCATTGAAAAAAAAGACATTGTGTTAGCGCACTTAAGTCACAATTTAAAGCAAGTAATAATATTTAAATTATACTACTTTACTCCTCTTGTGGCGACTTTAGGACAAAACAAAGAAAAAGCGTTTACTTGTCGGACCTGTTTAGCTAGCTTACGCTTATTAGCTTTATGGCAAAAAATGACGTCTGTTAGCTCACGGCGTAGCAATTTCACAGTTTTGGACAAAAGTAGCCACAAAGATCAATATACACTGTACGAAGGACATGATGCAAAATTACATATTATATAATAACGATTATTAATCAATTTAGTCATTTATATGCGACGTTGTATAATAATTAAGAAACAAATGCATTTAGCAGCCAAACAGGGTAGGAGTTACTTATCGATTTAGTTAGCCGTTGGGTTCTTGCTTTAACCTGTTGACACCAAGTGCCTTGAACTGTTACAACTTGATCCAACTTACTACTTTCATCTCAATTAGGTCAGAGTATTTTTGTACTCACTCTTCGTTAGTTTGCAGAGAAATCATAATAATAATAACAACTTATGCATTAACCATTATAATGACTTTATGGAGATACCAACGAATGCAAGTGTAGCTATGCAGGTATTATCGTATTATAAGATTGAAAAGTTTTACTTTGTTATTGAACTTTTACCCATATATGCAATATAAAACTAGCAATCGTTTAGAATTAACAGTTTAAAGATGCACATACCAACATGCGAGAGTATAACACGTGCTTGATGTTCGTTTTAGCATGGGAACGAACTTGGGACCTGAGAAATTGAGGTTATCTTCCGTTTTTTGTAGCTGCAAAATACAAATTCTTTCTTGCCTGTAATGGCGTTAGTTCAATATCAAAAGAGAGGATTGCAGGTGCTGCGTAAGATATCCATGTTGTTACATATATACTTGTATTATTTGTCCAGGTGAATAGCTAAATAGGGCTGATCGAGTGTGGTCACTACCAATTGAGAGGAAACTCAGCATAGTAATATATAACTCTTAATAATACACTTCGTATAATATACCCTGATGGTTATGACAGAGAATAGATAATTATGAAACAATAGGTATGTCATAGTGGCAAGTGTACTGTAATATATAGCTTTGCTACTGAGTATATATGCTCTTAGTTGTGATCATAATTGCTATTATTTGAAGCTGAATATGACTCACTATTGCAAATTTGGCAAACTAATATTACCTTCTTGGGGTCCATCTGTTTCAAGTGCATCCGTGGGATGCATTTAGCCTTGTACATTCAGTGGAAAAGTTGTTATTTTTTTCATCCTTCAGTAAGTTACATGTGACATTTTATAACTGCGCAATGAGCAAGATTTTGACACCGTTATTTTCCAAACCATAGTTAATGTGGGGCCCCTTTTTAATTCATATGACTTGTCTTTTGGCTGAGGAATTCGTACAATCATACTTATTCTCCTTTGTTTTTTTCAAAAATTCGTATTCAATTCTTGTACTCATTCTCCTTTTTATTTTATTTTTCTACAAAAATTCGTATCAATTCATCTCTCTTTAGCACAAGAAATTCACTCCCATGGAAATTCTTTCTTTTAGACGGCAATGAAGCCTCGGAGGACGGCAGCGAAGGTTAGTGTTTGTTATTCGTTGCTCGACGAATTTATGATTTTTTGATTCATGGCTTTAATTTTGGTGTATTGTGCATTAGTTAATCATTTTGTTGAAAAATATGATTTTTGAGGTTTTGTAGTTGCTATATACTTGTTTCTGGGCATGTGAAATTTGTTGTTCCTGTTTAATTTTGTTTTTTGGATTGATGGAGGTATTTGGTGTATGGTGGAATCAACACTCGTTCTTTTTGCAAAATTTCATCTTTTAAGCTTTGTAATTGTTGTATACTGGTCCTGTGTTTGTGAAATATGTTGTAGGATCAAATGATTTTTGTTATTTTACGATTGATGGAGATATTTTGGTTTGCTGCGTAATTTTTTCCCCTTGTGATGCAAAATTTGATCTTTGAGCAATTGTAATTACTGTGTATTTGTTCCTTGGGTTGTGACATTCGTTGTTTCAATTTTTCAATTTGTTTTATACGTTGGTGATCCTAATAAGCAAATACCCTGCTTGAACTTGGTATAGCTCTGTTTTGCTATGTTTGATCTTGATTGATATTTAGGGTTTGTTCATGATTTTCAATGTCAATTGATTGATTTTGATGATTCCGTTTGCAATCAGTTGTTTTTGAGCTGAATTTGATGATATGTTGAGAAATGAATTTGATCGATTTTGAGCAGGTATGAAAGCTACATTACGTTATAAACTTGATTGTTGTTGTTATAGTTGATCAATGCCTTCTGATTGCACAAATATAGTTTTGGTTGCTTTTATGCAAAGGTTGAATCAAGTTTGTGCTTGCTAGCTGCATCATATAAGTAAGTTTATTGTTACATTTACTTGAGCTATGCTCTCAAAGATTCAAGCTTTGAATAAATGTGATTGTGTATATTGTATTATGCGGCTTACAATGTACAAGGCTGAAATATATACATCTACCTCAAGTAACCTAATGCAGTAAAGGACAAGAACTATACAGCTGTACACCTAACACTATCATCCTAGGGATTGTAACCTAGGCAGAACAAACAGGCCCACAGCCCAAGAGGAGCAGGCCTCGAAACAAGGCCCTGTACATATCAAACGAAAAGAAAAGGTCCTAATCTACCCCTTTCCTTTTACACTCCCCCTCAAACTGGGAAGGAGGAGACTGAACTCCCAGTTTGCTGAGCAAATGATCATGTTGAGCAACAGACAAACCCTTTGTAAGCACATCTGCAAGTTGTTCCTTGGTAGGGACATATGCAGGAACAATGTGACCTGTATTAACCTTGTCACGAACAAAGTGACAATCTATTTCCACGTGTTTAGTTTTTTCATGATGCATCGGATTCATGGCGATTGACAAAGCGGCTTGGTTAAGTACAGCGGGTGTCAAGGACTGTAAACCAAGGTCCTTAAGCAATTGTGTAAGCCAAGTGACTTCACAGGTAGCCAGAGCCATTGCTCTATATTCAGCCTCAGCTGTTGAACGAGCCACCACAGGCTGTTTTTTAGTTTTCCAAGAAAGTAACGAGTCACCCAGCAAAATGCAGAAACCACTAGTGGATTTCCTTGTCATAGGGCAACTGCCCCAATCACTATCAGCATATGCAGTCAAAATTGCCTTGGATTTAGATGCCAACAAGATTCCTTGTCCAGGAGAATTTGCCAAATATCTGAGAACCCTTCTAGCTGCCTGCATGTGAACATTCGTAGGATGTTGCATGAATTGACTCAATGTGTGAACTACAAAGGCTATGTCTGGTCGAGTTACAGTCAAATAGATAAGCTTCCCAATTAAATGCTGATATTCTGTTGCAGAAGGCAATGGAGATCCAGTCTCATGTGTCAACTTCAATCTTGAGTCCAATGGCACCTTCAAAGGCTTAGCATCAAGCAATTTATGTTCCTTGAGTAGATCCAGGGCATACTTCCTTTGTGAGATAAAAATCCCACCATTATCTCTGTAAACTTCAATGCCTAAGAAGTAGTGCAGGTTTCCCATGTCCTTCATATTAAACTGAGATTGCAAGAAAGTTTTTGTATCTTTGATAAATTGCTCATCATTGCCAGCAACAATGAGATCATCTACATACACCAGAACTATCACAAATTTGCTTCCTTTCCTTTTGATGAATAATGAATAATCAGCTTTTGATTGAATAAACTCATTACTAAGCAATGCCCCTGACAATTTAGTAAACCATTGTCTGGGTGCTTGTTTCAAGCCATACAGTGACTTATTCAGTTTACACACCTTGCCTGGATGTGTCACTGCATAGGATTGCTCCCCCTGTCCAACTGTCATAGGAACACTTGGCCCTGAATATCCAGCTGGAAATTTTATGTAGACATCTTCTATTAGCTCCCCATGCAGGAACGCATTTTTTACATCCATCTGATGTACATACTAATTGTCCATGGCTGCTACTGCTAGCAATGACCTGACTGTGGTCATTTTAGCAACAGGAGCAAATGTTTGCTCATAGTCCAAGCCTTCCTTTTTTCTACAACCCAATACCACTAGTCTGGCCTTCTCTCGTTCAACTGAGCCATCTGAATTRAATTTTGTTTTGTATATCCACTTTGTTCCTATGGCTTGTTTCCCTGGTGGCAAATCCACAATTTCCCATGTTTGATTTTCTTCCAAAGCCTGCAATTCCAAATTCATTGCTTTGACCCATTTTTCTTGAGTCACAGCACTCTTGAAATTCTTGGGATCATGTACATTTTCTGAATTGGCCAAGAAAGCAGAGAATGTCTTATCAACTGACACATAAGCTACATTGGTTGCATGACTTGGATTGAATGACTGAGAGTTTGTGTTTTCTGGAGTGACATAGTCTTTCAACCACACAGGTGATTTCTTTGCTCTTTCAGATCTTCTTAGARTTTGTTCCTGACCTCCATTCTCAACTTCTTCATGTGCTGTATTCTCCTCTGCAACATTCTCATTCTCACCATTATCAGGTTCCACATCATTGTGAGTCTGCTGCTCATTTTCAGTGACATATGTGGTCACAGCATCATCACACTCTTTATACAAGGGTGTATTCTCACAATTTGTGTGATCACTCACTACTGTATCAGAGTGCACAGTTACAGATGAAAGATACTTGTTGATGTTTTCCTGCTGACAAGGGAACACTTGTTCATGGAATTGAACATCTCTAGACACAAACACTTGTCTTGTGAGCAAGTTCAAGAGTTTGTATCCCTTTTGATTTGCAGGGTAACCCAGAAATACACATGGCACTCCTCTGGGTGCCATTTTGTCCTTGATTCTAGCAGGGTTGCTAGCAACAGCCAAGCAACCAAACACCCTTAGCCTAGCATAATCAGGCTTCTCACCAAACAATTTTTTATAAGGGCTAATTTTCCCTAACACTGAGTTAGGAAGTCTATTTATCAAGTACACAGCAGTAAGAACACAATCACCCCAATAATGGGCTGACAAAGCTGCTTGCAACCTCAATGCTCTTGCTTTTTCAAGAATATTTCTGTGTTTCCTTTCAGCTCTTCCATTTTGYTGAGGTCGATCAACACATGTGGTTTGGTGAACTATTCCAAGTTCATTCAACAACTTTTTGCACTCACCTTCTTTGAACTCCAATGCATTGTCTGACCTCACAACTTTAACCTTTGTGTTAAATTGAGTTTCCACCTGTTTGAAGAACAATTTCAGCACATTGACAGCATGATCCTTGTGTTTCATGAGAAATACCCAAGTTGCTCTTGTGGCATCATCCACAATTGTCAGGAAATACCTGAATCCATTCCCTGTACTCACCTTATAAGGCCCCCATGTATCTACATGTATCAACCCAAAAGGAACTTTTGCAATTGAATCACTCACCTTAAAAGGCACTTTGGTAAATCTAGACATGGGACAAATTAAACATATTTCATTCATACCACTCAGATCACATTCAAGACAACCAGTAAGCTTGATTTGATTATAGGGTGCATGCCCAAAACGATTATGCCACAACACACATGCATCAGGTTTTCTGCAAACAGATTGACTTRCATTACACAATTTCATGTCAGTTTTTCCTAATTTATTACACATTTCATTCCGAGCATTACATTTTCTTGTCACTTCTTCACTCACTTCCYTCATCTTCTCTTCAGTCATGTTGATCCAGTAGTACAATCCATCTAACATTCTTCCAATTCCTTTAACCTTCCCTGAATGAGAGTCCTGAATGAAGCACACATCAGGATAGAACACAACCAAGTTTTTACCATCTTTAATCAACTCACTYACTGACAATAAATTGTGCCTGAACTCAGGTACACACACCACCTCTTTCARTATCAAAACATCATTCAATTTCACATCACCCACATGAGTAATCTCCACTGTTTTTCCATTTGGCAATCTTATTTTTGGTTTGTTTGCTACCCTTTTTACATTTACCATCATTGTTTTATCACAGATCATGTGGTTTGAGGCTCCAGAGTCTATTATCCAGTTTTTAAAWTTGACAGTTGCATTACAACAGCTAACCATACCTGAGAATGCAGTTTCCACTTCATCTTCTGCATCTGAGGATTGCTTGCTTGATCCAGGTATGAGTTTGAGAAGTTGTTCTACCTGGTATGGAGTGAGTGTGCCAGTTCCTCCACCAGAACCTGATGTCTCTCCCTCATTYACTGCATTGGCAGCCATTCTTGGTCCTGTTCTCTGCTCAAATTGTTTTCCTCTGTTCCAGTTATTGTCCCCACTTGCACCATTTCTACTTTGTCCTCTGCCAGCTCCTCCTCCTTTGGCCAAGGGATGGCCACTTGGATACCCTATCACAGTCCAACATCTCTCAGCAGAATGCCCTCTTTTTCCACATGCTTTGCACTGTTCTTCATTCCTTTCTCTTCTYATCATTTGATTCTTGTCACCTTGTGACCATGGCTTAAATGCCTTTGAGTTCATGGCTGACCCTTCTGAGCCACCACCAGAAATGTTGTTCAACATTGCTCTCTGAGCTTCTTCTTGTTGAAGGCTAGCACATGCACTTTCCACAGTAGGAAGTGGTGACTGCATCAACAGTTGGCTTCTTTGAGGACCAAACTCCTCATCAAGGCCATTGAGAAACTGGAATAAGCGTTGCTCTTCCTTCTGTCTCTTTACAGCATTGATGTAGGCTGCAATTTCTGTATTCATCTCACCAACAGGAGGTATATCTTCCAGATTCTCCAACTCCTCCCACATGCAGTACAGCTTGGTGTAGTATTCGTTCACAGGCATTCCTTCCTGCTTTGTCTCATACAGGGCTTTGCTCAATCGATACTTGTGTGCACCATGGCTCACAGTGAACCTCTTCTCGAGTTGCTTCCAWATGTCCTTTGCTGTTGTGAAATACAGCACTGATCTTCTTATGGACTCATTCATTGATCCATGCAACCATGAGATCACAGCATTGTTGCAAGTGTCCCAAAGTTCTTGTTTTTTCTCATCTTGTGGGTCTCTCTTCACGCTTCCTGTGATGAATCCCAGTTTCCTTCGTGCAGCAAGAGAGATCTCAACTGATCTCTTCCAAACCACATAGTTGCTGATGCCCTCAAGCTTTTCAGCCACCCCCAAAGAGGTCTCACTTGGATGCAAGTACAGTGGGCTTGTCATGTCGACACCTCCACCATTGTTTTCTTTGGCAGCCATAATTATCTTCAGCTTGCCTGAATGTTGTTTGCTTGAATCTGATTTCTGGTTTCTTCAACCTGGCTCTGATACCAACTTGAGCTATGCTCTCAAAGATTCAAGCTTTGAATAAATGTGATTGTGTATATTGTATTATGCGGCTTACAATGTACAAGGCTGAAATATATACATCTACCTCAAGTAACCTAATGCAGTAAAGGACAAGAACTATACAGCTGTACACCTGTCTCTTATACACATCTAGATGTGTATAAGAGACAGTGCCTAGGCAGAACAAACAGGCCCACAGCCCAAGAGGAGCAGGCCTCGAAACAAGGCCCTGTACATATCAAACGAAAAGAAAAGGTCCTAATCTACCCCTTTCCTTTTACACATTTTTATTTTATTTTATTTTTTTTGCAGAAAAATGAATGTCAATACGGAGGCAAATGTAAGCAAATGTAATTACTGTGTATTTTTTTTTTTGAGCTTTTACTCTCATTAGCTTCACATGGAGAAGAGAATGGTATTCAAAGTCAGTCAAACTAGAATTAATTGGTTTTGATTCTCTTGTGAATATCTTAGGCCTCCAAAGGTATAGCATGGTCTTCATATGCCAGCTGCAATCAACAATTTTCATTAGTTAGATGTGAATTTTTGAGCGGGAAAATTGTGTTACTTGCTCTCCATTTTACATCGTTGGATTGATTTTGTGTTGCTGATCAACACAAAGAAGGGAGTCGATTCGTGCCTTTGCCTCTAGCCCAATAGCTGATTGACAAATGGCGACCATTGTTATTTTTTTTTTAATTTTTTTTGAGAACATCCTTTAATTTGCTAAACCAATTGATTATTTTAGAAAGTGTTCCCTTTAATAAATGTTCATTTATTGACAATATTTGTCTAATATCACAATCGTTGGGTAATTTTAAAAAGTCATGACTTATAACTAACAATGTTTGTCGATTTTAACAATGCCTAGGTAATTTAAAAATTCACGATTTATAATAGTTCAATTACAACAGAATTGAAAGATAATTAATCCAAGTAATCATCAAACACGTCGCTATTAACCAAGTAAGCATCGTTATTGGAGTAATTCAGATGCCAATCGAATTGAAAGATAATTAAGAGCTAAAGAGTCAATTAAGTCAAACTTGTCGCTATTACTTTGAGTAATCATCATTATTGGAACAATTCAAATGCAATCGAATGGGAAGATAATTCAGAGTTAATGAGTCAATTAACTCAAACTAATCAAAGATATTAACTAGTCAACCTAGTCTAATTAATACTAACAAAGAGGTAATTAAGATCTAAAGAGTCGATTAGACCCAACAAAGTCAAACTTGTCACTATCACTCTGAGCAATCATCGTTTATTGGAACAATTCAAATACAATCGAATGGAAAGATAATTAGGAGCTAAGGAGTCAATTAAGTCAAACTAATCAAAGATAATTAACCGATCAATCTACTCTAATTAAGTCTAGATAATTAAGAGCTAAAGAGTCAATTAAGTCAAAGTAATAAAGATAATTAACTAGTCAATCTAGTCTAATTAAGTCTAGCAAATAGGTAATTAAGATCTAAAGAGTCAATCAGACCCAACAAAGTCAAACTTGTCGCAATTACTCCAAGTAATCATTATATTGAAGCAATTCAAATGCAATCGAATGGGGAGATAATTAAGAGCTAAGGAGTCAATTAAGTCAAATTAATAAGTCAAAGTAATAAAGATCTCTATTATATAAGCCAAGGGGGGAGCAATGGTGTCCCCCCTTGGAAATTACTAAACCAACCCTCAAAGCAAGATAACTACAAAGATACCACCCTAAATAATCAAAACTCATTCAAAGCTTAAAGTCAAATTTGCCAAAACAATTAAATTAAAATCACCCAAAACTATCAGCTAATGCAAAAAATTGCTATAAAAAATTAAATGGTAGTATATTAGCAATTAATCACCCATTCAAAGCCTAATTCAAAAAATTACCCAAAACAAATTTAATTACATAAATAACAATAATTGATTGAGGAAAAATTACAAAATTACAGTATTCTTCTTTAAGAAGCATAATAATCTCACAAACTTAAAATAGTCAAAATTAGTTGTTCTCCATTTTTCATTTGTGTTCTTCATTTCCGAAATAAGTTTTTTGAAGATTGAGTGTTCTTCATTTCTTCAAGCATCGTACTTTTCCAATCAGTCAGACCGGGTACACAGTTTTATTCAATTACAAAGCTTTATCAATTCAAGGTGTCATGCAAATTTAAACACTGTCAAAATAATAATCAAATTTATCCAAAATTATAATGGAGTA
>SNQN01007815.1:12030-23544 GCA_008642245.1 Bassia scoparia | reverse complement strand
TTTTTCCTTTTTTGGATTGGGGTCCACACTTAAAATATTCATTAATCTCTCTTCAATCACTCTTTTTTGTGGGGACCACATAACTTTTACCACTTACTTCATTAAAATATTCATCAATACATCCACTTACTTTAATCATTTTTCTCTCCTTTTTAGACCCCACTTACATTATTAAAATACTCATCAATACACCTCATCAATTCATCAAATTTTGCCTCGATTTCCAAAATTTAGACAATAAGACGTCTAAAAAATGGAGGAAGTAATATGTTCTTTATGCAATGTTAATTATTTATAAACTGATTTACATGGTACTTATAATATGAGTTTCTCTTATAAACTGGTCAAATAAATACGATAATATTAGTTGATGTACATTTTATAATCACATTTAAAACTCATAAATAATACTCTGTATATTCTTTATAAACTGTTTTTTAATGCTGATGCAAAATGCATGAAWATTATATTTTTATAATTATTGTTCATCTTCCATAGTCACCAAAGTATATGTACATTATTTATTCCATTACATGATCAAAACGGATGAAAAAATAAAACTTCTCATGCTCATTCCCCATTATATGATTCAATGATCTATAGTATTATTTTTTTTTATAATTTACTATCATGCTCATGACTACATGAGTAGTGAGAAATTTTTATTCCATGTACATCTCTTCCTACATTTCAATACTTCTCATGGATGAATACATATTTTAATATTAGTAATGGGATTTATGACGTACCTCTAATGTTTTCAAATAATAATAAGAGATTAGTAATAGGATTTAGTAATAGAATTTTTCTATAAGTGCTAATAATAAAATTTCATACTTCAAATTAGCTAAGGATCAAATTTCCGTAGTTTATATTAGCTACGGAACTGGAAGCTTTCCATAGCTAAATAAATTAGCGACACCGATATTAGCTATTGAATGAATCCGTAGCTAAGCTATTTAYCTACGGAATATCTCCGTAGCTAATAACCTTTTTTCTTGTAATAAAATGTGGTGGTTAATTTGAAATAGGCCTAATTGTAAGGTGGTTCCGTACAATTTTTCTATAAAAGTTATTTTAAGATTGGTTTGGAACAGCCATTCAAAAACATGCAAAAATAAAAGACAAACAAGAACAAAACCGGAGGGAGTATCAAATAGACCTGGCAATCAGGTCGGGTTGGGTCAATTTCAGGTTGACCCGTTTATATAAACGGGTTGAACCCCCTAACCTGAACCCGACCTGTTTAAATAAATGGGTCGAWACTCTCAACCCTAACCTGATTTTTTTCGGTTAAGGTTGACRTGAACCTAACCCGTGTAACCTATTTAAGTTAGCAAGCATTAATTGGGTCCAAAATGACCTGAATTCAACCTGTTTACACTATACTATGACCTGAAAATAATTCAGAGCTGRTGTGTGCACTCAGACAGTGCAAATATGACCTGAAATATACCAATATACTTTCAAATTCACAAGTTCACAACTACTCATTCAACATGTAAAGTTCCAAACAATCCACCATCAAAGTTGTGATCTTATAATGTCCAATATAAGTTCAACAAAGTAATAAAACATCAATAAAGTTTCAAATACAATAGAAGTCTAGGAATAATGATGATTGAAATGTCAGATTCAGCAGAGTGGGCCTAGATTGGTTCTTGGGTTAGGCTTTCAATTTGGCGAACTTAACAACTTCACCAGCGCAGGTTCTCATTCAATACGGAATATTTCTACAAAAGACGATGAACAATATCAATTACTTACACAGGCATGAATGCACGATGAACTAAGTAAGCGTCATGAAAAACAAGTAATGAAAAAAGAAATAAACGGAAGCGAGTGACAAAAAACAAAAATAAGATTTTTAAAAAAAGACATAGAGATGCATGAAATCAAGTTAATTAAACAACATTTATAACAAATAACAATAAAAGTGACGATCATTTACCTTAAGGAAGTTGATGAACAACAATTAGATGTGAAAAGGAGAGTCGAATTGAATTTTTTGATGAAGGAGAGATTGCAAAGAGTGAGAACGCGGCAAAGACTGAGAGATGAGAAAATTGGGTGAATGTGTAAGATGAAGTTAGGGTGAACATATTATATAATCTGTGTGTAAAAATGAGGGGCAGCCTAAAGTAAACACACGCGAAGGTTTTGTTAAAGAGAATTGTAAAAATACATAGGTAAGCGGGTTGAGGACAGGTTGAACGATTGAACTAACCTTTTAACTAACAGGTTAGGGTTCAGGTGACAATCGATAATAATAACGTTTATATTCAGTCATTGCGTTGCACATATAAATAGTGGAACTCAATCCCACGCGTTATTCAGGTTGTTCAGGTGTGTTTTCGTGTCATGTAAGTTTGTTGCTGAGGCTATAAAAATGTATGCGAATCGCGCAATATGGTAATTCATACAAACATCAACAATGATGGTAATGAGAGAACGAGAAATAAAATAAGAGTGTATGAATGTACACGATGTAGAAGAAGTTAATGGATCGATTCACCAATCCGTTGTATTCTGTGAGACAAACTGCTATTGTGAGATTACGAGATATAATATTGATCCGAAGTCACCAGCTAGCATATCGTTGTTGTGTAGCTTCAAAAGGGCGGATGAATGTATGTTCGCGATAGTTGCGGTGTAAGCTCATACAATCATTTTGGGTCCGACAGTAAGATATTCGTTCTCACGCATTCGCTAAAATAGTATTGTTGCCAGAAGAAAGTTACTGATCATAGAGAAGACAAAATGGAAACTTAGGAAAAGGAAGAATCAATGTGACTCGTTTCAATCGTCACTTATTTTGACTACTAATTGATAAAAAGGCAAATTCTTTTCATATTCTAATTTTTTTTTAGAAAGCATACCCATAGCAATGAAGCACGAGTTTGTGATTTGACTTTAATGTGCGGTTTTGGCTGTTTGTACTTCGGCCGGTGTTATACTAGTTCGACGTTGCATACTTGTATTATTGGGATTTTCATATACCTGAGCTTTGGATGGCTTCATATGAGTTTTTCAAACGCTTCCATCCCTGAAAAAAAAAACCCCTTATCCGTTTGTAGTTATGCCTTAATGATTTAAGGTGAGTTGTGATTTTGACATATGCGCCTGATAATCTGCTTATTCTCAACTCAATCAATTAATATCTCCTTCATTACTAAAATCTTACGGGAAAGATGCTGTAATGGACTTGATTGAATACTAATTAAAACGGATTTATTGATATTGAATTTTTTTAAAAAAAGGGCAATAGGTTTGAAGGATTCGAAAGCCGTGAGTTTTGTTTCGAAATTTAATCGGAATTCACAAATTGTGAAATTGAACTAAGGGGCTTTGATTGTTGTTCTTGAATGCAAAATCGTGGTTTCAATGTTGTTCGTTTTGTAACAAGGTTTGATGAAAAATTAAACCTAATTTCCCAATAATTGATGTAATCGTTAATCGGCAAATTGTTGAAATCTGATATAACTTTATTGGATTAATTTGCATAAATTATCGGAAATAGGTCGAAAATGTTCGTTTTCCAAAACTTGATTGTTGAATTAGTTTCGAGGCCGATTGCGGTGTTGTGGTGTCCGCGGCGTGTGTGGGAAGGGTGGCGACCTTACGTGTGGGGAAAATGGACGCAAGTCGCGGGCCTTGCGTGGGACGTGCTTCGTGCTGGGCTTGCTGTGGGGTTTGTCGTAGGCTGTACGGGTGGGGGTGGTGAGGTCGAGTCGTTTGGGAGTGCTTTTGTGTGCGTGTGCTGCGCTATTGGTTGCTAAATTAGATATTGCTGTGTTTGTTGCGTGGTATGGTGAAGCCCGTCTGGAAACTGGATTAGATTCTATGGGGTCATTTGTTGTTGGGTTTCGTTGATAATTTAGAGAATGGTGGGGGTGTGAGGAGGAAATGAATGAAATAGGGAAGATGAACTGAAATGGGTGGATGATGAATGAGCAGAAGAAGAGATAGGAATGAAAATCAACAAATAACACTGTTATCATAAGGGCAGAAGTAACGGAAGTAGGGACTTGACGTCTTGAATCGGGGTATAGTAATACGAGTCAGGGGTAGGCTATTTTTAGTGGCTGTGGGGAATTTTAATATATCTAAATGTACGTTAACGGGCAAATATATATATGGACTAAATCATTAGCTAAAATGAGGGAAAACATGTTAAGCTGAAGTACAACAATCCAGGTAAGTGGTTGGGATGAATGAAGTGGAATTATTGAGAAAACTAATGGTATTTTCTTATTGAGCTGAATAGAAGGTATTAAGTGAAAAAAAATGTTAAGTAAATCATGTAATTTGAATTGATTAGATTGAATTGGTAGTTAAATTCTATGCGGCTAGAGAGGAGATAGTCAGTAAAATGAGAATGTTTAATGTGGTAATTGGCGGCAGTTTGCAACTGATCGTTAGACGTCGTTGACAGTCGGTCAAGGACATCTCCCGTTTTTTCTCACGCGCAATGGAATTCATGATCGTCGTTATTCGGAACTAGTGTTTTTCCGCGGATTGTTTTTTTGGAATACTCGACCAAAACAACGATCAGAATAAAATGGTGTTCTCCGGCAGTTTCCAAAAGAAATTATAACCTGACAATGCGATCCGGTAACTGGCTTTTTGGTTTTTCTTAATTTTGCTTACTACAATAATCAAAGGCTAAAACAAAAAATAAACTGATATGTATTAAGGAAAAGACGTATTAAGCTCGAAATAAAAATATATAATTCATTTAATAGTAACCACACAAGAATAACACATGTAGAGTTCAAATTTTTATTGAATAATTTAGGATACGAAGCGCCTCAACTTTGTCGATTGGTCGGGGGTCTAGGGATGGAAGACGGATTGGCCGAGTCTCATGAAAGTTCTCATCATCGCTTCTCTGTCGATGGTACTCTACTTGCTCTTCTCTCCTCTCGAACTCTCTCTTTCTCTCTCCTTTATTTTACTCTCTCTTTCTTCTGTCTCCTTCCATCTTCCTTCTTTGCTTGTCGTCGCTTTCTGCTTTTTCTTCTTCTCATCTCTCTTTTAATCCTTCTCTCTTCTCTTTCGTCTCTTTCTTTCTACTCTCTCTTTTGCTACCTCTTCTCTCCTTTTCTTATCTACTCTACCTCTTCTATCTTCTCTCTTCTCTTCTATCTTTTCTTTCTTCTTCTTTTCTTTCTTCTTTCTGTTCTTTCTTCTCCACTCTCTTCTGCTTTTCTTCCCTCTTCTTTTTTCTTCCTTTCTTCTGTCATCTCTCTCTCTGTTCTCTTTCTTCTATCCTCTATCTGATCCTTCTTCCAGTCGGGAATCTCGTCTCCTCCCGAAGGTGTCCTCTCCTCCAAATTGCGGACTCCCCTCAACGTCGCCTAATGCGACTCGGAGCCTCCAAAAACCGGAATCTGGCGAGTTAGCGAAACGAGGAGAGTAGGCAGATCAACGTACGCCGCGTAGTAACTCAAAAGAGAGAAGCGTTCTTTCTGTGTCGACCCTAGGAATTCGCTTGTCGGAGCCAACAACCATCATCAATTTTTTGCATGAAATTTTTTCAAATCTGTGTTAGTTATTTAAGGGTGGATGTAAATTCATAGGGGAAGATTGTTCCTTCCCTTTGTATAGAGATTTACAATTGATAGGGTCTTGTTCAAGTTAGTATTTCATCAATTTATCCCATTAATCCTATTTCAACAATTCTGTTAGCCCAATTCTACAAATTAATAACAAATACTCAAGTTAAGCTCATCTTTTAATAACTATTTAAAACATATATACACTAATTGTCCAATTAAGAAGGTTACAAGAGGTGTCTATATTATCAATCCATGTTAAATTGAGATATGAATACATAATGATGTTCGTTGAAACATTATAAGTGAGTTCATAGTTTGAGAAAATTAAAAATTTCAAAAAATTTTATGGTAATGATTTTGTGGAATAATTGTAGAATAGATTTTGCTTTGAAAGTTGAAATAGTGAAACATGTGGTGGTTGTAGTTAAGGGAAACTTTGTAATAAAGGTGATCAGGTTAAGGTGAGAAGATTTAATAATGAGTAGAAGATTTTTAACGGCTGAATGGAATGTGTGTATGCAAATAGGCGTTCCGTTGTGTTAACTGAAAAAATTTCTCGGAAATGAATGATTTTCTCCTCTTTAGTTTTTCTTATTGTTTCGAAGGCGAAATCATTACTAAAGATGAAAATCACTTTGAAAAAAGAAAATTCATTTTCCTTTTGTCGAACGGAATGTCACAATTTTAGTCTCAAGTCTTTCTTCTCTTATTAGTTCAGTACCCATCCTTCATTTGTAGTATTTCTATTTTCTATTCTTTATGGAGTTTTCTCTAATTATGCAAACTATAAGGATATTTTTAAGTCAATCTTTGCATTGAAATAGTTTTTCGTAGAAAATTGTGTTTTTTGAGGAGCCTGATCATCATTGGATTGATGAAAGTTGTCAATCCATGAATTTTGGAATAAATGGAATATTATTTAAAAGTGCATTGAAGTCAGTGAATCAATATAAAAAAAAAAAACGTAAGGCCATGACTTGTTAATACACTAGATGCATTGAAAATCCCGTTTTCTCTGAAACAGGAACCTTAGCAATGTGAATGGATATTTATTGTAATAATACAATAGCAAATAAGCAATAGCAAATAGGTAATTGGAATACAGGTGTATAATTTGGATCGATCTGCATTTCCTATAAACAATTTTTATTCATCGCAATCAAGTGGTTAAGACTGCAAAGTCTCGTTTCTTTGTTTTTATGATTTTAAGAGGAGGTGAACATACTCTTCTCTGTATATTTTTTATGGACTCATTTGACTGTGATGTGTCACGGATGCAGATTATTATATTTATATGTACAAATGAAGTTTGGCACATAGCACTTTGCACTTCCTGGAATGAAGTAAAAAGGGAAAATTTCAGTCATATTCTTTGGATTAAAAAGATAATTAGGTGTAAATTAATTGGAAAATATTTGAAACATTAGTCATGCAGGATAACAAGAAGTACCACTAAATTAATACATGATGGAGATTCATAAAGGCGTGATCTGTGACGCGGGATGGATTATTGAGTTGTGGATGTGCAAGGTGTTAAATATGAGAAATTATCATTCAGTTATACGCCTGAATTTTTCCATCTTTTTCCGCTAATATCACTTTGAAGAGGTAAAGAGTGGTAGTTAAAATTTTTTTGAAATGTGTCGCATGCAGAAGAATTAAAGGTTTAGGGTAATATCTATTCTCCAAAAGAACATTTGATTATTATTATTAAATATTTTAAGAAAAGGTTGTGAACATCCGATGTGTTCTTAAACGCACAACGGACTGTTAGGATAGGGGTAAGTGACTAACACTAAGGGATGTCGATAATATATTGTTTATGTTAATCTCAACTTTTTAAGCACTCTAGATCTTTTAAAAAATAAATAGATCAGGATAGTTGTCTAGTTATGAGAAACTTACATCATATGCTGTTTGATTATATTAATTTTTTTTAAAATAAGCATTATTGACTTTAAACATGTTTTTTTAAAAATTATACATAGAGAAATTATACGAAAACGGTTTACATTGAGAATATGCTAGTTATCAACATTACATAAACATTAAAAACATTGTCTTTTCGTTAAATTAAAAGTTAAAGTCGAAAGGCTTTTTTCCTGTTCGTAAATTCGGATAACATGTATTAGAGGAATGTGTGTATATAAATTCCATGCTTATTATATTGGAGGATTTGTGTATATTTCCTACGTAACTATTTACTAATCAAAATTTTCATTATTTCTCACATTACTTTTTTATTAGAATTTTTTGTTGGTTGTGAAGGTGACACGTTTAGTGATAATATAGCTCATCAAAATAAATTAGATATAATAATATAATAATAGATATTAATAAATAAAATATATAAATAATAATAATAATTAATAATAATAATAAGAATAAAAAATATAAAATATATAATAAAAATAAGATAAGAATAATATATAATTATATAAATAAATAATATAATATAAATATAATAATAATCAGAATAAAATTAATAATAATAAATAATAATAGAATGTCAATTACGGAAAGATCGTATTAGACGCAGATAAGAAAACTTTAGATAGATAAATCAAAAAAGTTCTATATAAGCAAAATTTCAGACGAACTAAACGCAGCTTTAGTGAGTAATGATAATTAGCTAAGAGTCACTAAAAATTAATAAGAGTGAGTTATCAGTTAGTAAAACTTTCTCTATTATTTTGGCGCTTTAAATAAAACTTATAAAATTAAATGATTTAAATTTTTTTGAACTCATTTACTAATATTTATTTTTCATTCAGGACTAATTTATCTATACTTTGTGCAAGACTCATTTACTATATTTTATAAAAAAAAGGATTTTTTCGAGATGGACTTTTATAAAAAAAATTGCGAAGAAAACTTAAAAAGCGCAATTGGAATGAAGCCAGAAAAAATTTATTTCGAAAGAAAACTGTTTGACGTAATATAAGCTTGCTGTCACTAATGAGGTTTGACTTACCATTTGACACACCAAAGTCTTATTTGCACTCCCCCATTTCATTTCTCCCCTCTTTTTTCTTCCATCTCCAATTTATTGTGCCCTAATTTCCCCTCTATTTAATCACTTCTTCATCTTCCGATTCTTCCTGCCTRCCTCTCTCTATCTCGTGTCCTCCATTGTTGTTGCTTTTGATCTAGTAATTTCCTTCAATAATTGAAGTAAGGCAATTTCTCTCCCAATTATTTTTCTGTGAATTCCTTCTCTCTCTATGAATGCTACTTACATTGGTTGTAATTCAATTTTACAACCACCTCATCCCACCAACAATGCAGTACACAACAACATATAGCAATACTAAACACTAAATAACAATTATGTTCATGAACATAATCCACAACACCAAAATAATTTTAATAAAATCATCTCAAAACACAATTCAGAACGCAAGAACATACGCCATTAAAGCTAGACTTGAAAATTTATGAAATACGAATTATTTGTACAACAAACAAAATTGAAACAAAAATTGCAAAGTGAACAAAAATCACACCTTTGTTTGTAAAAACCTTGTAAGTGACCCCAATTCATTTGAACCTTCTTGTCAATCCTAGGAATTAATACGAAATCCCCGCATCTTGGCCTTGTGATCACTTGTGCTTCAATGACTTTTTTACCTAGCTTAGTGATTATAAGGCGAGTCCCATTACACAAACCAATTAATTGGTTCATATTACGTAGTAGTATAATCGGGACACCAACCTTGAGGTCGAGACGATGATTAGGTAGGCCAGATAAATTCAATGAATTTATTAACTCTGTAGGCTTCATGCCTTCAAGGAAGCCACGGTCATTCCCAATGTCACCTAACGTGTTAGAACTGTAATACATATGCATATCTCCCGGCATCGAAGACAAAATTTTTAAATTCAACTCGTCCACATCGTCATTTGTTAGTGCAAGTATTGCACGCCCTTTAAGGTATTCAACATCTCGGTAGTTTGAAGCTAAGTCAGGGGATACAAAATTGATTAGATTTTGTAACCCGTTTTCATCATTGTTGATTTCGATCCAACATGGTTCTCCTTCCTCTGTGATTGCCATTTCTAGGATATTTCCTTCGCCGATCCTTAATATCCATTCTGCAAATTCCTTCGTCTGTCTTTGCATTTCAACACATGTATGACTTCATCGTAATTGCATGTTTATCCTGAAGTGCATAACTTTGCATTCAGGCCAAAATGAAGCACYATGCAAAGTTGCAACAACTATAGATTCTCGTCCTTCATTTGGCACAACATATATAATAGGAATCTTAAACGTGGCGTGCCATTTTTCCACCTGGTCGGTGTTCAGTCCTCTAATCAATGTGTCAGAAGGAGGAGGAGAAGAAGGAGGAGGAGAAGGAGGAGGAGCAGGAGGAGGAGAAGGAGGAGGAGGAGAAGGAGGAGGAGAAGAAGAAGGAGAAGAAGGAGAAGAAGAAGAAGAAGAAGAAGAAGAAGAAGAAGGAGAAGAAGAAGAAGGAGAAGAAGAAGAAGGAGAAGAAGAAGAAGGAGAAGAAGGAGAAGGAGAAGAAGGAGGAGAAGAAGAAGGAGAAGAAGAAGGAGAAGAAGAAGAAGGAGAAGAAGAAGAAGGAGAAGAAGAAGAAGGAGAAGAAGAAGAAGGAGAAGAAGAAGAAGGAGAAGAAGGAGAAGAAGGAGAAGGAGAAGAAGGAGAAGAAGGAGAAGAAGAAGAAGGAGAAGAAGGAGAAGGAGAAGAAGGAGAAGAAGAAGAAGAAGAAGAAGAAGAAGAAGAAGAAGAAGAAGAAGGAGGAGGAGAAGAAGAAGGTAGGTGGAGACAGAAGAAGGAGGAGGGGAAGGGAAGAAGGAGGAGTAGAGAAGAAGGAGGAGGAGGAGAAAAAGGAGGAGGAGGAGAAGAAGGAGGAGGAGGGAGGGAAGAAGGAGGAGGGAGGAGAAGAATGGAGGAGGAGGAGAAGAAGGAGGAGGAGGAGAAGAAGGGAGGAGGAGAGAGAGGAGGGAGAAGGAGAAGAAGGAGGAGAAGAAGGAGAAGAGGAGGAGGATGAAGGAGAAGGGCAAGGAGAAAAGGAGTGAGGAGAAGGAAAGAAGGGAAGGAGAAGAGAAGAAGGAGAAGCAGTGGAGAAGGAGAAATGGAGAACGGAGGAGAAGGAGATAAGAAACAGGTGAGAAGAAGGAAAGAGGAGGAGGTAAGAGAAGGGAGAAGGAGAAGAGAGAGAGAGAAGAAGAGAGAAAAATGAAGAAGAGAGAGATAGAAGAAGGAGAGAAGAAGAAAGAAGAACGAAGAAGAAGAAGAAGATAGAAAAAAGACAAGAAGAAGATGGAAGAGAGAAAGAGAGAGAAGTATAGAAGAAGAAGAAGAAGAGAAGAGAAAGAAGAAGAAGACGAAGAGAGAAGAGAAGAAGAGAGAGAAAGAGAGAATGAAGAAGAGACGAAGAAGAAGAAGAGAGGATAAGACCAGCTATTATTAGGAACGGTGGAAGAGCGGGCTACAAACCTGTGTATTCTCTGTTTATCGAACAAGGAAGAGTAAGAAGAAGGGAGAAGAGAAGAGAGAAGAAGAGAAGACAGAAGAGAGTAAGGAAGGAGGAGGAGGGACGGTTCGGAAGGTGAGTGTTGAATAGGGGCCGGTGTAGTGACATAGATAGAAGAGGGGGAAGAGCGTCAGGGAAGAGTGGGACTTTAGATGTCACCCGCGCGAGATTAGATCCTGGAGAGGAAGGATGGGAAGTAAGGAGGACAGTTGCGGCTAGTTTAGATGGAGGAGGAGGAAGAAGAGAGGGGAAGAGGAGGGAGGACAGGGGTTAAGAAAGAGAGTGAGAGAGAAGGGAGAAGGAAGAAGGAGGAAAAGAAGCAAGAAGTGTGGGTAGAGGAAGAGAAAAGGTATGAATGAAGTAAAAGGGGAGAAAAGAGAGAGACGGAAAGAGGAGGGAAGAAGAAGAGAAGGAGAAGGAGCAGAGAAGAAGAGAAGAAGAGAAGGAGGAGC
>SNQN01007814.1:17305-31733 GCA_008642245.1 Bassia scoparia | reverse complement strand
TCTCTCCACCAGTTCAATTGTTTAACATTTAGGCAAGGGATCCATTATACCCAACCAACATCACTCCCGACACCACCCTGTGTCAGTTGTGAGTTTTGTGGAAATGTGTAACAGGACTGCTGCAATATTCTAAGCTTTCAAAGTTCATTTGATTTGCATGTTATATCTTTTTTCTTTCATCATAAAAAAAGTCTTATGTTTGAAGTGGACATATTAGTTAGTCACTTAGTTCCCTGAGTTTTTCTATACATTTATTGGCTAAGTTTCTTTGGGTTGCCTGATTTTCATATGGATTGATTGATGTTTATATCGTGTTCTCCAATGTTTTCTAGATAACCAAGGAAATTTCAAGGCTGCAACAATTAGCAATTGAGAACAAGCTTAGTCAAGATGATATATCTGGTGGAACAATAACCCTTAGTAACATTGGAGCAATTGGTGGAAAGTTTGGTTCTCCTTTAATAAATTTACCTGAAGTTGCTATAATTGCAATTGGTAGAATTCAAAAAGTTCCGCATTTCACAGATGACTGGACTGTGTATCCCATGCCAGTTATGAATGTGAGTATACTTTTACTATTTCTGTTTTAACCTTTCTGATTATGATCAACTTTATCTGTGAAGTTTATGCCATATGATGGAGAAACTCTTAAGAATCTACTTGCATGTATAGTGTATGTTAGATTGTAATCATCGCACTCAAATCTGTATATGTAAGATGGGAACTTGAGTCATTTATGAATCATTAATCATAGCCTTAATCCCATATTAGGGGCCGGCTAACATGAACCAATAGATTTTTCTCCTCCACTCTCTATGATCGAAAGCCTTACTCTTGCAAATCCAACTGTTTCAGGTCCTTTCTAACTTATTTTCACTAAGTCATTTTTGGTTTCCCTCTACCTTGTTTAAAATTTCCCTGATCCCATTGTTCCACTCTTCGCACCGGTGAGACACCGTCTTACATGCTCAAACCAACGCAAGCGGTTTTCCCTTAACTTGCTTGTAATATCTGATAACTTCATTCCTTATTCGGTCTCGTAGAGTGTTCCCGCACATCCATCTCAACATCCGCATCTAGGTGACCTCTACCTTTTGAATATGCTTTTTCATCTAGGCCCAATATTCAGTATCATAGAGCGCAATACTGATCTTATTGCCGTCCGTCCCATAGAATTTTCTCTTTAGCTTTAGAGGGATGCTTCGATCGCATGGCACTCCTATAGCCGCTCTCCATTTAAGCCACCATTTAAGCCACCCTTTGATCCTGGGGCCATATCTTCGTCCATATCACTATTCTTTTGGATGATTGACGCAAGATACTTGAAGCTTTCACTCATGGTAAGATCTTTTCTATCCAACCTCACCACTTCATCATTTGTCCCTCCCTCATTTGTCCCTGGTTGTGATCCAAAACGACATTCTAAATACTCCGTCTTACTCCGACTTAGCTTAAATCCTCGAGATTCCAACCTTTGTCTACATTGCTCCAACTTGGCATCAACCCTAGTTTTAGTTTCATCCTCCAATACAATATCATCCGCAAATAACATACATCATGATACCTCATTTTGGATTGGCCTTGTCACTTCATTTATAACCATTGTAAAAAGGAAAGTGCTCAACGCCGACCCTCAACATTGCCCACCAAAGTACATCTCTTGGTACTTTGTCATAAGCCTTTTCTAGATCAATGAAAACCATATGGAGGTCTTTCTTCCTCGCCCTATAAAACTCCATCATTTGTCTTAACAAATGAATTGCTTATATTGTGGATCGCCCAGGCATAAAACCAAACTGGTTTTCGGATATGCTAGTGCATGCCCTTAACCGTTGTTCTATTACCCGTTCCCACAAATTCATAGTGTGGCTTATAAGCTTGATTCCTCGGTAGTTAGAGTTAGAGCAATCCATCTCCTTTGTTCTTATAAACTGGAACCAAGGTGCTCTTTCGCCAATCTTGAGGGATCCTCGAAGTTTTCCAAATCTTGTTAAACAACTTTGTTAACCAATCAATACCAACCTTATGAATGATTTGTACAAATTCTGATATTAGCTTGGATACCATGTGAGAGATATTTCTTAGTTGGTGGTTGGATGGAGTGTAATGTTGGCATAATTGAGATGCACTCATGCACGCCAGGCTACAATATTTGTACCTGCTGTAATATAATTATTCTGGTTTCCTTAATGTTTTCTCTGGTCATTTGTGTGCTTATTATGGTTGGGAGGTAGATGTCTTAATGCTTGACTAGTGTTGCCTTGCCTCGAGGTCCGCCCATTAATCAATGGTTTGGAGAATGTCTTCTAGCGACTGTGTAACTGCTCGACAGGATTATCATGTTGGTAGCTTTGAATACTTGATCGTGGAAAGACTCGAATGTCTGCTGAGAATTGGGGATTAGCATTGAGCACCTATGCGAGTCTTTTAGATTGTTTTGTATTTGTCCCCGTGAGAGCGACCTAACACAAGGAAAAAGGAATAGGCTTAGAATAATGGTATTATGTTGTAATGTACAAGCCTTGTTTGAAAGGTTACCTGTCCTGAGATATTGTGGGTAGCACTTTTGGCTGTCCGTTGAAAAATGAAAGCAATCAGAATAAATTATTCTGCAATCCCAGCCTTCTAAAATTAAAAAAGAGACAAAGCAAAAAATCACTGTGAAGAACTCAAAATGCATGCTGTATCAATTGAACCTCACGTAATTAAGTTCTCATTCGTTACAAATATCCACTGGTCACAACTAGTGATTCCTCAGAGTATAGGATAATTGTGCTGTTATTCAAATATTTACTAATCTGAGTTTGGAAATCCCGTCATGAGGTTTCTAATCGTCCTCGATTAACTCATCAGGTAAATATTGAGACTGTTTATCATAGGGTGTTAGAATGGAGCAACAGTCGCAAAATTTGCAACGATGCCGAAATCGTTTGTTTGAAAACACCAGAGTTGCTCTTGCTTGCATTACAAGAATGATCAACATTTCTTTTAGGTTGGATGAATAAAAAGAACCTTGCTTCGCTCAAATCTCTCCTAGTATTTATATTCAAATTAGCTGAATAGGTGGGAATAAGCCTAAGCAGGTGCCATTCTCTTTGTGTACAAAACCACAGTAAACATTGAGCTTACCCTTTATGGAATTAAATTAAACGTAACCAAACTTTATCTGTTATTTTTTTGGGGGGGGGGCGGAGGTATCCAGGATTCGAACCTTTGACCAACAAGGGATCAAATGCGGGGTTTGAAGCCTAACTGCGTCCAAAGTCCAAACTTCCTTCTCAACCAACACTATTATTGTAACAGGACATTAAGTCACGAAGAGCACTTTAAATTGATTGTAATAACATTTAATTTAGATTCGATTTACGTACTTTCTCGTGTCTTTTTGTCTTATTATGCAACAAATTATTTTCTGTAAGACTAGAAAAATTATTTTGTTTGCTGTATAAAAAAAATTAGAATAGTTTTCTTCACAAATTATTGTATAGATGGTCTCCACCACCACAAGTTGTAAATGTAATGATTCCTTCCATATCAAGTAAAATGATGTCATGGCCTATGAAATCCCGAATGGGTAACCTATTACAATATTGCTCGAATTTTCCAAAATTTTTAAAAGATATCATTTTCTAATCTCTAAAATATGTGTGTGAGCATTTAAAAATGAATTCCCAAGGTCTCAGGATGTTCGTTGACTTTGTTACAGATGTTGCAACTATCGTCAGATTCCTTAGACAACCTCATGGTCTCCATCCCTGCGTGTTTTTCAGATCACCCCGTAAAATGCCATTAGTTTAAAAAGGTTTGGAGATATATTAAAAGTGAATATAAAATGAATGCTTAATGGACTAAAGTGTAAAATCTTGGTATGAATCTACATAAGTTACCAAAAAGTAGCTAAAGTACTCAGACTCAACGGGGCGGTTTGGTATGTAGCAAGATTAATTATGGGGTTGGGAATGGGAATATCAAATCCACAAGTTTTTATAAAATGCCCAATGTTTGGTTAAGTTGGCCTCTCTGTGAATTAATGTTTGAAAAATGGGAAGGGAAATTTCGCCCGGACTATTTAAGCTCTTATTTCCCAATGTTTTATTACCTAGGCGGGGCGTTTGGGCAAAGTGGGAATTGGGAATTGGGTAATAATACTGGACTGGGAATGGGCCGAATCAAAGGAATGTGGCAATGCTGGGAACTTGATAAAATGTATTACTAAAACTTGTTTGGTATTCGATTTTGGAATAAATGAGGATTTCAAATGGAAAAAAAAAAGAAATAAAATGGGCAATGTAGAAATGAGGGTTTTTGAGCAAAAAAACAAAAGGAAAAAGAAAAGAAAAATGAAATTCCCTCCGCAAATCCCATCAACCCGCTCGGGGCTCCTTTGGTATCGAGGGGGATTATGGGAGTGAGAATGAGTATTAAATTAATCCCTTAAGTTTCCTATATATTGCAATGTCCTGAGTAGGCTGACTGGGCCAATTCTAATTTGAAATGATGTGAGGAGAATGGGAAATAATTCAAATGGCTCTTATTGTCCCATGATATTTCCTAGAGGGGTAGGTAATAAATTTCGGTGGGATACGCGCGGGGGATTATTTGCTTGTTGAAACAGACTAAAAATATCTCTCTCTATAATCTGATAATTCAACATACCTTAATTCACTTATGCCAGAGAGGTAAGTTCATTTGGTAAATTTCAAATTTTACCACCTCTCACTAGCTTTAATCCCACATAAAAACCAAACATAGGGCCAAAATTTCAACAATTTTAAGTTGTTAGTTCCACTAACGATGCCAAATACAAGGATTGAGATGTATCTTTATGTGAATTTCCCAGCCACCTTTTAATTCTCATTTCCCACTCTCACTTTATACTTCTCCTCCGAATTCTCATTACCACATGCCAAAAAAACGCCCCCCATTAGGCCTAATAACAAATAAAGAGGAATAGACCCACAAATAATCCCACATTCCCCGTTCTTCCTTTACAAATAATCAAACATTCCCTCAAAAACATTTCATCCCAACATTGGAAATCTAAGCCAATTTAGGGGCATTAAAACTTCTCATTCCCCACCAATAATATTCTGCACATACCGAAACACCGAGCCAGCCCCACAGGGCGCCGTACGGTTAATAATTGGTGGACGCAAAATGGGAGTTATTTTGAATGAAAAAGAACTTAAAATATCTCTAACTATTAATTGATATAAAAACCCTTAACTCACTTTATGAAAGGATAAATTGGTAAATTCATTTAATCCCTACTCCTCTATAATCCAACCTTACCAAACATGGGATTATCTCAAAACTTTGTTAATTTTATTCCCACTGAACATCGTCAAATAAAAGGAGTTGAGATTATTTTCCCAATTGACCATTTTCCATACTTCTATATTCCCATTCCCACCCACTTATAATTACCCCGAATTCCCATTCCCACATCACCAACGTCCCGTAAAAGATGACGTTAATAGAAGGCAGAAGTGTGTGGAGCCTTGGTTCGAAAGATAAGCAATGGTAGTTAGGACTTTGGTGCGTGATATCTCCCTTTTGTTGAGTGATTTTGTACTTCCACCAACAAGTTAACCGCCAAGCATTTATTTCCTTATAGTTCCGATATGGGACTCCCTAAAGGCCGTGACGAAGAATAAAAGTGTATATATGTGGGATAAATTAGGTCTAAATGTATGAATAAAAACTAAAATTTAGGACAAACCAATTGAACACAGATATACTCTCCCTCCCGTTCTCAAATAAGTGCCATGCCAAAATCCACTTTGAGAAACACGAGTTCTGAGGTAAATTTGGTAGGTTGATCCTGAGGTGCTGAGGGTGGGCTCCGGCTCCAAAAATAAGAAAAAGGATTAAAAAGCTTAGGTATATTTATGACAATATTTTATTAAAGTGAGTGTGTGAAAAAAATAGTATTTATTTGTGGTCCCCACTATAAAAGCAGCAGAAGAATTAGTATTTTAAATTGTGGTCCCCGAACTCCAAAAAAGGAACGGAAAGCGGAAGCTGAGCCCGACATTTATTATGAAATTTCCCCAAAAAAGAAATCGAGCCCTTGGCACCCCTTATTCTAAGAAACGGGAGGAAGCTAAAAAACATTCCATTAAAAAATAGTAATGACTCACCAAGTTAGACTATAATTCTAATGTTATATGCAGGAAGGAGAGGTGATTATTACCGGTCTAATGTTCACAACAATTGGAGAAAGATACTAACTAATAATAAGCTCATATTGATCCGCCAATGAGAGAGACTAGAACTACGCTATAGTTATGTTATGTCTATGTTAAATATAAGTTACAGTTTAATTATACTTGGTTACTAAACTTAATTGTAGCTAAAGGAAAACCGAGTAAAAGGAATGCGAAAAGAGAAAAGATAGATTTTGTAATAACTGTCTTCATTGTTTGAGTTCCTTGTCTGTGGATCGCGGCTCTCTCAGGCGCCTACTTATAAAATAGGAATCTTTGGTTGTGAATGGACGATTCGGTGAGGGAGGAAGGCCTTGATGATGGTTTCCTCCTACTAAAGCGATTTGTTGAGCGCTTTTTGTCACCTAGGCATTTTTGGAAGATTATCTCATGTCCTTACGCTTTTGCTCCATGCCTTCTTGTTCCACGATCGTCTGCACTTTAAATGGTCTCCTCTCATTGGGTGTATTTGATGAACCATCTCTTGCTACTTCTTAGTTCCCTTCCTATCGCTCTTGATTGATCGCCGGAGCCTAAAAGTCCTTTGAGATGTTGTTCCTCGATCATTATGTCAACAAAAGTTAAATCAAATAATTGAAACGATATTTCATATTACAAATTTGTACTATGAAAGATTATTATCAATATCAATTTCCTTTTAATCGTATTTCAACGAAGTCAAAGTTATAATCTTTCTTATAACGGACAACCATGATTTTACCAAATTATTTCTCTTTTTTCCGAAGTAATATTCTCTTAGATTTTTTTTTAATTTTTAAATATTTTAACATTGTAAAGAATCCAGAGTGAGAGTACACCCTTGTAGTTATCAACTATCTTGAGGATACTCAGTATAGGAGGGAAAGGAGAATGATTCAGTAACCACATGTATAAACTGCACCCTGGCCCCGTATTAGATCAGGTGGGGTGAGGCCATTACCGAACCGCTCACACCAAAAAGCGGGCCCACGCGCGCGAGTAACGTAGCTCCACGAGGTACGGGGTTTTACCATCAACGTTTGCTAATCACTCTAGATGTTGAGATCGGTGTGAATGACAAATGTGGCATAGCCATGTTGCTGACTCTGTGATGAGTACGTATCATGCTAGAGATAGTGTGAGAGTGCTTTCATGTCTTAAATTCGGCTACAAACATCATGTAGGGAGTGAGGAATGGACTACTATAAATCCGAGGAACCTTTTGCGTTTTACAGCAGTTAACATCAATGTCGCACTAGTTATACAATTATGATCATCAACCCTACACCTTGTTACTTGAAATGTCATTTAGAGCTGAATAACGAAACAACTTGAGGTTGCAAACAACGCAATGCAAACCAGTGATGTTCTTTGTTATTTTGCAATTGCGGATGACTGTCCATCATCACAAACAAATGTCTAGCAGGGCATCTCCCCTCCCACATCTGAAAACCAACCTTCGAGCAGAATGTAAAAGCAAACGTGTATAATTTAGTAATACCGTAGTATAGTATACCATCAGTAGTGACCATATTGAAATTGTATCAACCAACGAGAGGTCCAAAGAAACTAGATCTCACTCTATAGCATGACAAAAATGGCGCGTGGAATGGTGTTTAGCACACGATGTTCTGCATACAATGGACGCCGCGGTACTACCTCCACTGGAGCCGGAGTCCGACTGCTCGCAGTCGAATTTCCTACCTATCAGGCACCGGAGCACCAAAATGGCATGCATTTCTTCTAGCTAGCGGGTCGCAGTGTCTAACCGGTAACTTGACTAGTTAACAGAAAGCTCTTATATATGGACAAATTCCCAATGGCTAGCGCTACCTAGGACAGTTGTTTGCGTAAATCCTAGAGTGGTAGCTACCAGTATTTAATTTTAATTGCCTCCAGTCGGTTCTAGCCTACCAGTTGCTTGTTATTATTCGCTAAACGTGACCTTAATTGGGATTTGGAATGTTAAAGTCTCATTACAGTTTAAATGCATTTGCGTTATGGGTTCTCCTGCATGGTTCTAGGTGTTAAAGTGTGCCTCTTACAATTAGAGACTAACTAGCGGTTTAAGTGCAGTCACCATCCCTCGAATAAGAGGAACAAGAACCCAGTACTACAGATGCTATAAAAACCATAGTTTAGCCCCTATATCACACACGCACTTCAACATCCTAAAACGAGTGGAGGGAAACCTTTATATCAAAAAGTGACCAAAGATCGTCGGAATATTGTATAGGACAAAACAAAACATCCCAATTAATGGACCTAGAACATGGTGAGGGAACCGCTTAACTAAATGCTTAAATAGCCGTGAGATTTAACCAAGCAAAATCCCAATTAAACGTCACTCTTTCTAGGAAATTGATAAAAATACTGTTAAGCCTTTCACCAAAAAAACTTCGCATTGATGGGGAATGTAAAAGAAAAACTGGGGTAGCTACCATATTGATAGGTCATGGTTAGGGGAGTTCCGGCAAAAAGCTTGGTAGCTACCATTGTGTGAAATATGTCCCTCTAATTTATTGCTCGTAACCTTTAAAATTTGGTACGAGTAAGACTGTATTATTCTTCTCTTCTGCCACTTAACGTCTTTTAGCCACCACGAGAGTATTCAGACCTCTGATGACGTAACGGAACTTATGTTTTGACGTCGCCCGTAAATATGAATTGGGATTTCTTTGGTGGGTGCGGAATCTTAAGTTCACCGCATGTTCTGTTGTTCAGTAGTGAGGAGAAAGAACACTTAGTCCTCCTGAACTTCGCACACTCCCGAGTGCTAGTGTTATATTTCAATTATTAGATTAACAATAGTTGGAATAACGTGGTCATAACGACCATTTGGTAAATATAGGTAGTAAGTCCGTGTATTTATTCCGAATACCGAAGTCAATATTAGCTTTAGTGGATGATTACGAAAAGTATGGTTATCACTAGAATAGGACATATTCTCTGAATATACACATTTTACGAATAGTCTCACAATGGGCAATGTAACATCAGAAATCCCGTGACAGATAAATAGTTAACGCAATAAAGGCTATCTATTCTATGTAACTACGCGGAGGCAATGAAGCTCCCGTACATTCACATGACTTCCATATGATCAGTAGTATGGCGAAAGACTAGAGTCTAAACCACTATTATCTGACATGGACCAATCACACAAATACATTAGTATGTGACTTTCTCAAAGTGTCACGAGCACACTCACCTCAAAGAATCGCACTCAAGTGTACGCCGACGCCGTGGGCGCGTACGGGTAGTTCGCGCGGTGCCCTAATAACTACTGTAACGAGATGGCCACAAGTTATGTGCGCCTTTGTGTGCCGGATACATTATATTGGCCAGTTGTGGAGTATCATAGAGATTAGAGGTTGCGAGAATCACCGGAGAGTCCTATCTCTCACTCAGTCCAATGAGCACCATGCTTCCATACATACTCGCTATAAATGTCATTGTACTTTCGTAATGTAAGGGTCTAACTCCACGTAATCCTCACAATAGTGCAAGAACCGCGTACCTAAGAAAGCGCTAGTATGAGCTA
This sequence comes from Bassia scoparia, assembly GCA_008642245.1. Lineage (NCBI taxonomy): Eukaryota > Viridiplantae > Streptophyta > Magnoliopsida > Caryophyllales > Amaranthaceae > Bassia > Bassia scoparia. The sequence continues at coordinate 22,001 of SNQN01007814.1, read as the reverse complement.
AAATTTTTGCTTCTACTACCTGTCTTTTGTTGAAAATCTTTTCAATCAACAGAGACTCGGAGACATATGATGAATTGGATAAGAACCCTCCAACGATAACTAATTATCCCATCGCGCAGAGTATAGTTATGCAGAAAATATCAACGGAGTTAAACCACAATATCACTAACCTGTATTTTATAGGTATTATTGAACACGTGGATCGGATTTGCCACGTTTTTCTCTAACCACCTACAATACTTTTGATTGTCCTTTTGAGTTTTCGAACTGGTGCGTACAGTCGAGCTCACACTTTATAGATTAAATAGGCCTCTATATCTGAATCTAGTTTTTATCACTTCATACTCCACGCACTAACAAAACTTATATATTACCATCCTTAGCGGATTTTATTCGCACACCGCACCTCATCACAATTGCAATTTCGAAGACTAATCCTACAGTACTGAACTTAGCTATCAATACTCCGCCACCAAAAAAGATCGGCGCAGTGACAAACAACAGAACTTAGAGTATGTCGGGTCGAATATTCAGAGCAACGCCTTCACAGACATATCGTATTACTAGTTCTACATAGAGACATCGCCATAGAGTAGACTCCTGCTCTTACCTTACTTTAAATGAGTAGTTCACTTTTCCACTTTTGTCTCTCATTTGTTCGCCACCATAGTGCATTGGCACACTATCCTGTATTTTCTCATAAATCGTCATCAAATCATGATTAGCGAGTCCTTGCGGTTTTATCTCGTGCATATTTCTGAACATTGGAGAGGAGTATCTATCGAAATAACATCATAGCTTAATACATATTTGACTCGTAGCTACCTTCTAAATCGCAGAGCAATAAAAATGTGTTCATGGATGGTAGAAATATGAGAGGTATTATGTTCTTCTAGTTGACTCACTCTACGTTGAACTAGAACATCAGGTTCTAATGCGTGTCAAGAGGTTTAATGATCTCGAACGTATGAAAAGTAAACCAGAATATTAGTTGTATAACTTATTTCAAATATTGTGGAATTATTTCACTATATAGTTGAGCTCTCATCAGATAATAGTCCGATCCGAGAATCTATACCTTAGAAGGAGGCAATCTTTGTCATACTATTAGTTATACAGACAATAGACGCGATGCAGCGAATCGAAAAACTTGCTGAGTTAGATTGATAGAGAAAGTGGTAGAACGCTCTAACTATAATACAGCATTTCTTTTGACTTAGAATTGTAGATATGAGTTGGAGCATCACCATGGGCACTCACGTACAATATACAAGTCTGGGAGGTACTATCAAATATATTGCACTCTACGCGTATACCCATTTCTATAGTGTGAGGATTATCACTATTTACTTGCGCTCTATAAGGCATCAATAGTGGAGTGAGTGTCGCTCTTTACTGATTACGATATATGGATAGATGTTCACACCTAGGGTTATACTGTTTTAATTACCACATATCTAAACACTCTTTTCTCCCGGCACCAACTTACATCTCACCAGGATGCATATCGTAAGATGACCTACCCTTGTAAATTAGGCCAAGTGCCAGCAAAAGTGAAGTCTCAGATGCGCGAAATTTTTCAGACATCAAGCCAGCGTTAATCGGAGATCCGTGTTATGGAGAAACGACATTCTATCGTAATATTACAGTATAATAGGGAGTTCCGGAAAGAGTTGTCGCATCAAAGATTTCTGTATATGAGCGGCGGAGGGCAGTGCAATCCACACTGTATAAACACAAGTTCTGAACGATAAAGCTATAAACTTCCGTAGTTATCGAAATCAGCCATCGCCTGATACTGACCACGAAAAACGTACATGAGAATTTCACCTCACACACAACAGTGATTACTCATTGTCGGCGTGCAAGTGTAAGACGAGTAATTAATCGAAAGTATATTCCAGTAAGGTTTATAGAGATCTTTCTATCCGATAATTATTAATATACATCCACGCACCGATAGTTCTGTATTCTCTAGTGAATATATTGTTCTCAGCGATTGTGCAGAACTTATTTTATGCTATGATAAGTTAAGTGTTCTCTACATTCCTTTTTCATTTTGGTTCTTCACATTTTTCTAAGTTCGCTAGTAATTTTTAGATTATTTTTTCTAATTTTCTCTTTGATTTTCTATGATTTTTATCAGTTTATGTATTAAATGATTTTCGAAAATGAAATAAATCTCAGACACCACCATTCTTTCTAGATTTAGAGAGCCACAGTATAACTGCGGGAATGAAATTCGTAACATTTTAAAAATAATCGCGAATGTATATGCTGCCGAGATGATTTAAACACAAATCGAGAGTTGGAAATAAAATGTGTTTAGAGGAGTCGGAGACTAATTTACCGATATCAAGCAAAAAAGTAAAGACGGGATAGTTGTAAATGAGTCCCACTCGGTTTTCCCTCTTGATCGCTGAAAAAGCACCATCAAATGCAATAAAAATAGGATTAAAAATTGAAACAACGACGGATCGTTGACATGGCGTCATACGTATATACGGTCAAATGACCGTACTAAATACAGAATGAAATGACCCCTGGTACTAGTTTATCGGTAGCTCCGCTCCTTTTCGAGAGCTTTACATTGCCTACGAGCCATGATAACACGGCGTCGGAATTATTATATTTTGCTCCATAAAATCCTTTATCTACATTACGCTTTGAGAGAGCACATAGCTCCTCCTCACAAAGGAAAGGAATTCGCGAAGAGTGCAAAATCATTCCGACACCAACATATGCGACGGGGAGTCTATTATCAGCAATGATGTACGTTGACTACATTACAGAGTCTGCTCGTAAAAGACTTTCTCTCTCATCACACAGAAATCTCACATGCACAAATAAAAATCATTAATAGCGAACAGATCATTGTCTACAATTACCGCTCAGCACTGATCTTGTTCGGGTCTCAACCATGCACTGTAATCCGTCACACGATCAAGAGCCTGAATTGCTTGGGTCCGATAGTTCTTAATAGCGAGAATTTCTAAATGACTATTTACGATAACTCTAAGCGTATAAGAGTAATTCGCCGCTTATATGAGAATTTTCGAGTCGAGTATGACTAGAGACCGGCGCGGAGCGGTATAATTGACAGAATATCATGAGAGTCTTTTCTAATAATAATTTACATTTCATGTTCATATCTAGTGATATTACGAGCTATTATATTCTAGCGACGCCCCACAAGTGTTTTCCCAACGAGTCCATTATTCTTTGATTGTCATTGTGTAACCCGCATGAACTGTTTTGGGCAACAATATCCTTATGTTGTTCTATCGCTCGGTGAACCGAGAGATAGGGGGCTCGAGCAGATGAGCACAAGTATGAATAAGACAAGACAGACTAAGAGGTAAACATCTTTACAACCATTTATTATCGTACAATCTATGGAGGTACAATGATTAGCGAGATCGTATTTGGAGATCAAATCTGTACGATTCACCAGAGTATTGGGAATTAATATCATTACCTTTATCCAACGGAAGAGTCATATTTCTTTTCTTATGCCGTGCAATGAAGCATGTATAAGATATCGTGCACTTAGCACACTAAACTAATGATTTTGCATTGTCTTCACAACTATATAGGATCCGAAATCGGGAAGATTGTTGAGTATATCACATAATGTGATAAACTTACACATGCAATTCATATGAAGAGTCAAATAAGGAATGACGAAGTCTGAGGTTACACTGTGAGTCTTAGCAAAAGTGATTCAGTCACTTAAGAAATGTAATGGAACGCATGCACAGAGAGTGATAGAATGCTCACTCACAGTAAGAGTAGAATTTCTCTAAGGTTCACAATTCTATTTGCCGGCTGTGCGATAAAGAGAAACACTAGGTAAGCTGTGAATGGGAAAGAGATAGGGAAATCAAGTAAGGATGCTACAACTTGGAGAACACGAGGTATATAACGAGATGTTGCGAGCGCTGAGACAAAGAGGAACCCGTGGTTAACACTGGCCGTAGATTTGTTGTCTGTGTGCGTAGCTATGGTGCAGATTTTGTAGTTCCACACTACAGTATTATACTCTCGTACTTCTAACTCCAAATCAATCCATTGAATTTTGGTTACACGGATAGACCGTAGATAGAGAGAGTGTACGAAGAGGATTGATTACACCATAAATGAATACCCGTACAAGTATAGTTTGCTATACGGAGCGCAATGCGACCAGATGGACGCGGTATGTATAGTTGCATCGCGAGGTGGCTTAATTGCCCTTCACTCGATGATTATGCTGCAAGTCATACGACTATCTTCCTCGTATGGGGAAGATGCACGGAGATTACTCAGTACTCAGCGGTACGACGTGAAGGTCACACACGAACGAAATCGATCGAGAGGACGGTGCTCGGAGGACCCCCAATATGGCAATCCAATCAGACCAGTACGGCAACCGCTGATTTTTTCCAGAGGTGACGCCAATGCAATGTTTTGGTCGCACTCATCTCTCTGATGCCTATAGTGACTTAGAGCGAATCGAGACCGGGAAAAGATTTCGGTAAATAATGTATCAGAGCGAAGGATTGTTGGATAATGTAAGAATTTTACATAAAGGTAAAGTTGCCGATGTGTTGTATATGAAGTCTGATATGAGGAGTGTTGAGAGTGGAAGTCTAAATTAATCTAATACAGAAGAGTCTAGAACCATCCTATGAGGAGGACGAATAATGACCAAGCT
>SNQN01007813.1:0-21917 GCA_008642245.1 Bassia scoparia | reverse complement strand
ACTATCATTCGCTTCCTTTAATTTTCCTTCATCTTCCATTCACTGTTTAAGCTTTCTCATAAATATATCATTACTTTCTTAAGGCAGCACAGAAAATATACACGTGATGAACACTACCACCTGGAAAATCAGGACACAATAATTGTCTAATATAATGCATCTCATCTATAATATTATCCTCTCTAAGAATTCAACAACAATATCAATCGGATGCACTTATTGAGATATAGTACCTGTCCGATATCAGATTCCTATATAGTCGCTTACAAGTTACAACACTCTCATAAGCAATACAACAATAAACATTCATGACGAAGTACTGAAACAAGGCATTCCGCAGATGCTCATGGATACTAGAGTCGATCGTAATCTGACAATAGGAAGTCATATGCGACGCCTGCCAACTACAGCCGTATACCTCATATACGCTTATACCTATTTAACAATTATTGACTCCGACCATATTCTAAGGATTTAGATTAAGCATCCATAACTCCAAATTAATGTACGACTCGCGCACCGACCTACGACGACCAATACAGAAGTTTCACTAAAGTCTATAACCAAGCTGACTAGTTGTTGATCAGTGTTCACTATTATAATCAGGCAGTTAGTCTTACATTGCAACATTGAATTGAACTTAAAATCATTATTCGCAGCAGATACAATGAATGTTGGAAGGCTTTTTCCTACCCATACATATGTAAACGTCACGTTATACACACCGGCTTCAAATAACCCTCGTGGACCTCTCTCAGCTAGTCACGCCATTACTCTGTCGTCTTCTCCTCTAACCATTACTAAACAAGCTTCTTATTTGTGTACTATGAACTAGATGATCCGCGTATCTCAAATCACATACTATTTCGTTCATATGCGTTCACGCTAACTTAAATAATTACTACGCAGTTTAGAACTCTCGCCTTAATTAAATAAAACCCGGTACTATACCGGCCATATCAATAGTGTGCTTGTATCTCCACTTAAGATGTCAATGTGATCGACTATCATTGTGCATGTCCACTCTTCCACACATGCATTTCACTCACCTCCACTTTTGCTGTCTCGTCACTTGTTAGGCACATTTTTTGAGTTTATGGCTGTAGACCAAGTTGTCCACGTCGCTTCTTCTCCGAATCAAGTTTACCGCTAGTTCGCCTATATAGTAGTCCATGACTATATGATCAAAATTGCAAACTCTATAATACTAAATATTGTCTAATTGTTTATTTTTACAACCTAAGCTTATTCATATACTTTAAATTATTACCAAAGTGAAAAGTTAATAAATAACTTGATCCTATAAAAAATGAAAAGAATCAATATATACTCCCTTTATCTCCAAGAACTTACTCACACTAAAATACTTTCAAATGTGGTATACGTATATGTTGCAAATATTTGGACATAATTTTTTTATCAACTAGCACGAAAAACCATAAATATCCCACCCGCCTCACCGACTGAAAACATTTTAAACCCGATGAAACATGCTGTTAATTTAGGGTTTATCATCGAGAACAAGATGAAACAAAACTAATAATACTTGGATTAACTCGCAACCAGTCTATCATTTATCAATTCCCACGTCTTCAAACAATCAAACAACATACATAAATCAACTTCGTGCTACAAATAATGAGAATTGTCGTATGTGATAATGAACCCTTTCATCGCCTTATGCTATGATTTACCGGTCACATGCTGACAATGTGCAATCCTAGAGGTGATCACAGGCCATCACAGGCAGGCCTGACTTGTGAATCTGGGCCTTTGATCCGACCAGGCTTAATTCGCGGCCTAATTTTGTTCCCAAAGCCCAAAAATGGAGGGACTGACAGAACTTTTTCGGGTCGGCCCAAAAAATCAACTAAAAGCCATTAAAAGTGTCAGATCAAAACCCAAACAAAACTGGGAAAATCAGACCGGCCGAGTTCTTGATTTGGCCTAAATTCTTGTCCAAAGCCCGCAAAATAAATCGAGCATAGCCCGTTGAAAGCCTGGACTAAGCATTATTCTACCTCTTAGAGCACCAGATCCGGCCAAATACGGATCATCAATTCATTCCCCATTACTAGAGTATAAATTCGATCATTGTCACTCATATTGAGTATCATTTCCATTTTAACTAGTTGTACAAAAGAAAGCGAGGAGAATATATAATGTACACCTCAAAAAAGAATAGAGCAATTAGAATGTGTAATAAGTGAATCTAAATTGTCTTGATGTACCGACGTATGTTCAAATATAGAAAAATGCAATTTCGAACTTTTATTGTGATTTTGCGATGTGACCACATGAGATACCTCTTAAACATGAGAACTATAATTCTTCTATCGAAAACATTATGATATTAATTTGAAAAAAGTTGAAATTGAAACGTAATATTATATCTCTGGTTTTACTGACGGAAATAGAATATGAACAACTGAACTCATTGATTGGAGATTGTTATCATACTACTTGCTATTTCACTAAGTAACTACTCCAAAATGTAAGGAGCATGCGTTTGAGAACATTAATAGCCACCCTTTTGGAAAATTAAATGTCACTATTTTATGAATGTTTTTTTAACGTACTTGCATGCATCATCGATAGTGGTCGTATGTAGCTAGATATGTTAAGATCGAACGGGTACGTTTGGACGGCGCCCGTCACGAGCGAAGGAGTGCCAAGTAAGTCCACCTGTTCATATGTTTTGAGAGATTGCCGCACCTACAGCATCACTTTTAAGGAAAGACTCAATCGCTTAGATAGAATATTCCGCAATTTAATCGTGCTCAATGACAAATAGTCTTAGGATGGGTACCACTCTTAGGGAATTTCGACTCTATGATAATATTAGGATCAAAATGGTTTTAATAATAAAACTCATGTTAACTCTGTGGTTAGTTATTTCAATTCCCTAAAGAATGCCTGGCTATTTTTTCTAAATATATGTAATCCAAAATATATATTATCGCTTTAATTTATTAAAAAAGTTATCTGGAAATCAATAAAGACAGATTGCAGCCTACATAAAATTGGTACTATTACATTAAATTAATCAAGATTTCTCCTACCAACGTATGCAATACTATAACAAATTTACACACTTAACAGACTCTTCAACTTCCAAAAATGTAGTATGAAGTTAGTCGAGATCTAACTTCATTCATGCTGAATGGCCAATTGTAATTCCATGAAGTCAATTCGTCCATGGTGCAGAATTTGATCAACACCCATTGGCGCATTTTAATGTTCATATTATCTCAGTCCCAGATTCTCAGGCGGCGAAAACAAAGCTAGACGGTGACAAGAACACAACAACCAATCGAATAATATACTCATTAACCTCAAAATTAATTCAATAAAACTACACTTGTTAATCATATACTTTAAAATTAATCAAATAATCCAATTAGAGTATATATTAGAGAATGGTGTCACCCCTTATCTGCTATATTATATTTCATTTATCATAGTTTGACCTAATTATATGAGGAAAGATTTGACAAAAAGGAGGTACACGAACTTGGTCAAGCTACAAATACTCAGGAGATCATGTTTATTTTGAGTTGGAGTTGGAATTTCAATTCTTCGATACTACATTCTAGCCCTTTATTTTGTACCAAAGTACAAATGACCTATTTAGAAATCGGAAAATTGTGTACGGACTCCAGAGGAACACTACCAACCTCCGACAATTAGCCGGGTTGATAATTTATCCAGGTCTATGTTAGCGTACATTCTAGCGATTTTCACGTTCATATCAGTTTATTAGTTCGCTCTTAGCTTAGTGCTTTTATTCCCAACTAATCTCAAACAATTATCTACTATTCCGGCAAATGAATATACGATCTTCATGATGCTAATGAAAAGAACAAAAACTTTGAAGTATCGAATGAGCTATTGGACTATTCTATGATTACGGTCTAAATATTCATATTACTACATATTAAATGATACTTTTTTATGATATAGTCCGAAAAATAAAATTGACTCGAGAAGGAAGTAATCCACTAGCAGCAGGATCTTAATAAGTTTTAGCGACGAAATATGCTCTCTTATATCAATCTGTGTATATCTTAAGATCGGATTGAAACCAGTTGTATTGATGAAATTTGTGGACTCGTGCACTTCACTTGTATATATTACTTCACGTACGGATTATAGCCTCTTAGAATAACACATACATCATTAATGCCCAATACTCCCGTATACTAAGTATATGGTTAGATTTACATATCATTTTCCTGAATCATGCAATTTGCGATTTGTACTAGACGTTACTTCAATTCACTAGCTATTTGTAGTTATAATAACTTAAACCAGCATGCTTGCTTTTCTGCTTAGCCACGATCTGTAAACGTACACCACAGATTTGTCCACGGATACAACCATGCAAACTATACCATACAACACAACAACACTAGCATAACACTACATCTAATTTACAAGAGTACGATTCATTTGAAGGGAATTAGAGCTACGAGCAATCATGGCTCACTGAAAGCACGTATCGATTACGATTCCCATGACTTACGAACTAACCAACATATCACAACAATACAACAATAAACCAACTTTGTTATACTAGAAATTATGCTTCAGTTGTTTAATGAAGATGCATACAACATTGGTCGGGTAAGACAACACTCTATTATGGAACATCCTGCACACCCGTGTCTCCAACAACTAATGTTCATCTACGTACTGAGAATATGAGATGGAAATGAACACTGCGGGACTAAGACGTTCGCGGCTGCGAAGCCGCGCCGAGATACTACACTGGGAACCTTGGTGTTCGACCGGCCTAGCAAGCATCAGTCAGATGATCTGAACATACTGCTTAGACTAATACGCCCAACAATACATATCACACATCGGCGATGCCATCGCACGCTGGTCTATGATTCATATGGTCGCAAATCTTGCGTCTGCCCATGCTGCATGCCTACTGTGAAGGCGCTTTTAGTCTGGAAGGCCCTTAACCGTAGTTTTTGGCATTGAAGAAAATGGAACCGAAATGGGCTGACGAAGGAAATGGACGAGGACTCGCAAATTTCCCTTCACTTACGATACACATATGGAATAGAAGACAATTGCAGGAGATAGAACATGCGAGGATAATTGCAGTAAATAATCTTCCAATATAAAATGTCATCGTTTTACGACGCTTTTAAGAAAAACAAAGGTTTTTCTAGTTGTTTTGCATTTTCGGTTTGTTCGAGCATCAGTTGTCAGACGTTAAAACTTCTCCCTAAATTTTAGTCTTTTTTCCGCAATTTTAGGCCTATTTTTCTCATGTTGGAGAATTTTTTGTTAGGTTGATCTTTTAAATAATTGGAGACATGATTTGATTCCTATAGGTTAGGGTTTGACATTCCAATTTTATCGATCAGGCACATCAACACATCAGAATCTGCGATGATGTTCAACCTGGACAAAATCACACCGACATCTCACAAATTCATTGCCCATACGCGTCAAACTTGAACAGCGGAATATGTAGAACTATTGCCAAGAGTTGACCAATTAGTATGCGTCTTAATTGTACAAGTTACATGCTTATTTCTCTCAAATTTTGGTGTTACAAACTCCTTGTTATCTGACTAGAGTCTATACTGACCTAGTACTTACAATGAAAACCTTTCTTCCCTGCTAAAAACCACACACACCAATGAATTTACTTTACTATAAGGAATTGAAATTAAATAAAAAAATTGACGTAACAAAACAATAAAGTCTCATATATTATAAAATTATTCATTATTTTCAGTCATATATATATTGAAAACGCAAACCTTAGTGAAAACTAAAAACTCTTAATCTTGACCGTAGGAATTTCAAGATCAGTCACGATTAATCATATGCCTAACCTACTTGTATTTAATCTGGCGGTACAATTGACAGTTTAAAAGGCGTACGCTTCAATGTTCTCAACAGTAGGCTTCAACAGTCTTGCTGTACCCCTTACTGCTTTGTGTTACCCCTTAAAAGTGTAAAAGTATCCACTCTTAATTTTGTTTTCACGTTGTATTACCTAACATGGCTTTTCACATGATCCTACTATATAATAGATATACATAACTAATACTCCTTAAAAGTTGGTACTCCTAAACTAATCTTCAATATAGTACTTAAACACAAAATACATCATCTATTATATTTGTTTATGATATATTAAATTATTAATTTATCCTATCTTCTACTATGCACAGCCATAATGTTTGTTTTATATTACTCTCTAACAAAAATTTAATTTAACCAAATTCCTGTCTGTCAAAGCGTGCATTGCCACGGAAGGCTAAAATCTAGTGAGAAAATAAAGGAAAAATAAATGGAATAAAGAAGTGAGTTATGCTAGTCCAATCCGAGTATTAAATTAGTGAGATTTGACAGTTAACTTGCAATTTTGAAAAGTGTTTCTTTGCAATTCTTCGGATATTTGCATATGAAAATTTTAGTGATGTTATCCAGCTAATAGACTAAATAGAGTGTCACCTCTCTTAGCATCCATATCTTATTTAAAGAATGTCAAACCTTTGGTACGATTGTTTGTCTCAGGGCCCTACAAATGCTTCAACAACACAGTGCCCTAATATTCAAGTATGCTGACCTTAGTTATGGCTTTTGCTCTTAATGTTGTTATGTCTCTGCTATCGTATACTTGATATTGCAAAATTAGATTTCAAGAATCTGTCTCTTTATAAAGATGTGGTGCCTTAACGTGATTCTGCAAATGAGATCACAATGCTTGTGACTTTAGCCAGTCTTAGCACTAGTTGTGTGTCACAAATTGTATAATTATGAATGAAAAATGTTAAGCTTGGAGTCGAAAAACCTACTTGCATGGTATTGCGACATGTAAGACGAAACCCGAGCGGGCACGCGTCACCGAGAGAGTGCAACACGAGATTACTTCAAACGAGGTAGATAGGAGATCGAAATACCTTGGTGAAGAGTAGACAGATACCGAAGCAAATTAAGTTTACAAGAGTATGAAAACCCCCCGATCGTCAGAGTAATGCCGAGGAGGAAACATATTGTGTGATGACTTCCGAAATATCATATTTACCTTTCCATCTTATCCACCCCCACCTATAGACTTAAAGCTCCTTGATTTACTTGATCAAGTTAGATTACAGTTTTCACAGCGAGTCTTTTGGACTAGACTGAGCTTAAAGAAAATATAGGATAGCAGCCGACAAATTTATACAGCTACAACTTGTTGCATGATACAAACGACACTCAATTTTTATAATTGTTCACCAAGCGCATAGCAACATAAAATATTGAAAAAATGAGATGATCCGTACCTGACAACTACTACATACCACTGCTACCTGCATGTACATTCTCATTTTAAGAAGGCTGTGACCAAAAACAAAGAGTGAAACAACTCTCATCTGTCAACATACATCAAGATCCATACTTTTAGAAATAATTAGTCGGAGTACTTCCTCTATTTTTAAATATTTCCAACGAAGAAATCTCTTTATTATCTCAGAAAAACTTCCCCTTTGTGCAAATATTATGATATATTTGATGTAACGCATACAATCTCAATTGCTCCAATTAACTGAAAAACTTGATTATATACAGTAACTCGAAACATAGTTAACTCAATGTTTATTGCGCCATTCCTGTTCTATGATATTACAAAAAGGATCGCTTACAGGTTAGATACACGCTAAAACGTAAAGAATTACTCGACCTTCTCCACTCCACACTGCCGTTTATTGCTCTGCAACACTTTCTCTCAAAAGTCTGAACAATGAATACACTAGTTACACGAGAGATGCATCTGAACATTGATGCCTAATGTTCACCAATCACAACAACAGAATTGAATTTTTAGTGACTGCAAATTAAAAAAGTGAGAGTATGTACCTGCTATCTTCTCTTTGGATGATATGCAAAACATAAATGACAAAACGACTGACAACATAAGACCTGTTTGCAGCACGAAAAGTACTACATGCCATGCCTCAGCCCCCAGATTAAAGACAACCATTTCTAAATTACCCATAAGAATTGTCTACGAATATTCGGCATTAAAACAAAATTAGTAATTATATGTTGATGATTACCCGATCCAAACAGGACAAAGAATCCAGAACTGACATCAATCTCAGAGCGTTCTTCCCTGTAATCAAATCACAACGGAACAGGATCAATTCAAAATAACGATCTAGAGACAAAATGGAGCTACTTACATTAAGGACTGCTTGATTTTATTCTCACTCCCTCAATTTAAGCTAAATCTCAGGGAAAAAGTTAATACTGACGATGGGGTTAGCAATGGTAATGCCAAAAAATATAACCTTATGAAATTTAAAACAAGATAATCATCAATAGTCATGGACCTGATACTCTTATGAAATTTAAAACAAGATATCATATAGTCATATACTCATATACATAACTCACTCTAGTCAAAGGAGTGAGATAACACAACACATAAAAACCAAAATTACAGCTAAAAGGTTATAATAAGCTTCTAAAATCCTCCAAGCATAGAACATAGACATAAATCAAATTTTATCTAATTTTTTTTTTTTTTAAAAAAAGTAAAAAAATGATTGACTCAGCATGAAGAAATTATATTGCTTAGTTAACACGCAGCACTCCACCAAGTATATCTCACAACGCACATGTTTAGCCAATGTCTGGGATCCCAGAACTGCTGTACGTATGTCTGGATGATTTCAACATCTGCGCAGGACAAAAAAGGACCGAGATGTAAAACAAAAGGAGAAAGCTTAAGTCCATCATCTGCAAAGATGTCCTTTAGTGCCGTTAGTTTCAGAAGCATAGGTTTCGAGTCCTTGATTTTCCTATTTAGTCATACGTTATCTTGATATTCTTTCCAAATACAAAGAAAAGCGAAAAGAACACAATCTTATTTTCTTAATGAAACAGAAGTAAATGCATCCACAAACCCTCTCCTTGTTTTACAAAACTTAGCTCAGGAAATCAAAAACACTTCATTAATTCTTAAACAAACAGCCACATCACTAACGACATAAGTATAGCAGACCTAACGCGAGGATTTTGTCTACTTAAATTATACACCAACATAATAGGGTGAATGAATCAAAGAAAGCAGATCAAAAATTCACCCACACACAACAGATGGAGAAGAAGAGAGAGGTGCAGAAACTGACAGATTCGAAGACTAATACACCGCGCAAATACATGCTTATAACCACAAGACCATCTCATTCATTGACATCAAACATGATGAGGAATATCATCAACTGCGTTACACCAAGCCCAAGTCACACTCACGAACTATCGTCTGACATACAGATTCCATCAAGGCAGAATAGGTAAAAGATATCATCAATGCCAACAGTCCGCCATAAGAAAAAAAGAAAGGTTGCCACAGCCACCACCGCCAGAATGCAACAATAACTGGACTCTGATAGTCCCAGACACCGAAAACACAGCAGCAGGTCAGTATTAAAACCCATTCATACGACTTCTCTATCGGAAGACCATTTAGTAAAGCCTTAGATAACTAGCTTTAATGAGTTAAACCAACCACTACACACCGATATAAGGCCAAAAGTAACTAGCATAGCAGGACATTGGAGCTTTGTAGTCATTTCTTGCTCTTTATATTTGACTAGTTTCAACCCTATCAACATGAAAATCCAAGTAGCATCCCTTTATGAATATGAATCTATGGCCACTAAATCCCCCCCCTCCTCCCTCTCATTTCAACAAAAACAGGAGTCTTATCCAAAATCCGATGGCCTAATGACACTCCAGATGATGTAGAACATTCCAGATTAATTCCAATACTTACCAAATCCAGTCTAATTGTTCATCATCTGATCCAAACTTTCCAAACTGCATGTCACTTAGAACACTAGTAAACTCCCTTCTTCAGTATTCCAAATTAAACAAATACTAATCCGAATAGCATGCCAAATCATTGGCACTCAGAACCTCTTCCATTGATATCGCTTAAAGCCAGGGAACACTACAAATATTCTCCCTCTCTCACTTGACAATATTACTCACCAGAAAAAAAAGGATCAAGCGTAAGCTTACATAGTTAAAATGAGAGGAAAAATGCAAGAGCCTCAATCACAAGAATAGCCCACACAAAATAGTGAAATAGGAATTCAAAGCCAACTACAATTCCTCCAAAGAATTCTATGCTAGACATCCCATTATTCCCTTTGTTGCCTTTGAACAATATCGAATAACAGACCAGTACTCAGCGAGATTTATTACACAACCCACTGTTTGAAGCGCACAAGCCACAACGTGCTCAAGCATGGAGCTAAGACGCTATGACGTACTAAACTAAGAAAATGAGTGAAGTGAAAGACGGGTGTCCAGCCACAAACAGTAGACTTCTGATCAAGTATACCCGCCCACGGCCTTGGCCGGACCCGACCCTTGAAATTATTGCGGGCTTTGGACATGAATTTTTCGGCCCGAAAATCGGGCGCAGCCCGCCCGATGTTTCCCGAAAGTTTGTGTGGCTTTGGACCGTGACTTTTTACACCATTTTAGTCATTTTTGGCCCCCGCCCAAAAGCCCCGCTCCATCTTTTTCGGGAATTTGACAACATATCTACGCCCGAATCCAACGCTCGGGCCCGCCCCGATTTAAGTGGCTCCTACAATACTTCAAGCTAAGTCCGGCCCGACCCATGATCACCCTCTACCCAACCCAGTAAGCACAACATCGTCCACAACTAACGGAGCAAAATTTGACACCTGCAACATAACGCCCGAATATCGAACAAAACAACGGGTTAGGTTGAATTCTCGGCCGAAATGGGTCGACACGAACGACGACCTGAAAACGAAATGGCGCTTCAGGATTCAGGTTGAAATCTTTTGACACGAAACCAACATGAAAATGACACGAAAAATAAAAAAAGCTAAAAATAAACGGTAAATCCCAAAGCCCCCTAACTTTACCTACCCACCCACTCTTATTCTTCTCCACCCCATTATCCCACTCCTTCCTCTTCTCGCTTTCATTAGATTTACAACCACCCCCTTTTCTCTCTCTCTCATATTTTTCTTCAATAAAAAAAATCCGAAAACACCTCTATAGCAATGCCCAAAAATTAGACAACCCGTTAGTAAGGGAGGTTGTTCGAATTCAAAAGTACTTTGTAAACTTGTGGTACTTTATTATTTATTATGGTATGTACTCAAGTACTTTGTATTACTAAGTATTACAAATGGTAGCTTAAAAAATTCAAGTTACAATATGTGTATTCGGGTTCATATATTCGGGTTGACCTAACAAAATCAGATCATATTCGGGTTCATTGCACCRTATTTTTGAAATTATTTTCCGAAGATAAAAAAAATCAGGTCAAAAATGGGTCATAAGGTCGACCCAAAAAAATTCAGGTAGGGGTGGGGTTTTTCGACACGAACCCGACACGACCCATTTTCCGCCCTCATCCACAACAACAATAGCCATAAATCCCATAATGCACATAATATTCACATAGAGATATTGACAATGAGTTAAGTTATTGTATTCTTCAAAATATCAGTAGCATAAGGTTTATTCCAACACAGAATGAAAACCATAGATCAATTTCTTTAAATTTAAAATCTTAGCAAACTAATTATCAAGTTAATTGCCAAGAGCCATCCCCACCTGCGCCTAAATTGCCTCATTGCCCCCAAATGAAATCACTTCATTGGAGTTAAGACCCACCAATTATATTATCCAAAAGGCACCTAGTGTGTTTCAACTAACAGTTGCAAATCGTACGGAATACAGATGCGCCAATAATTCTGGTGAAGACAAAATTATCTTCTAATAACACCAAGGTCCACCACAGCGTTAGATACAAAAAAAAAAAAAAAAAAAAAAAAAAAAAAAAAAACATATAGCATTGAGAAAAAAGGTAACAAAAGATGAAAAGTTTAAAAACCCAATGTCATAAGGTATAAGGTGGCATGTTATGTCTCGCATTAGCTACGGTGCCTAAGATCAGAAAACAACAATATGCAAGGCACAATAGAGAGAATGGAGTTTGTAGTCATGAGAAGCATTGATTAACATCACAAACCAGCCCACCATAGTGCTCCAGGATTAATGAGTCATCTCCCCATTAGCATTAGTACAAGAAGTGCTAAAGTTTATTTATAAGCAAAGTTGTCTTAATTTCACTTCATTTACATCTTGCATCTCAGAGAGTGTTGTGCCTAAAACACATTTATCTGGTAAAATTACCAGTCAATAAAAATTACAAAGGACGTGTCCTTACCTCATTAAAAAATAACAGGTTTACCAGGCTACTTGACCAGAGTGCAAACCCTGGACACACTATGAAAGCAAGATATCACCAAAGATCCTTGAACATCTGGACCATGCGACTTATACTACAGGCTATGCAAACTTGACACTCATTTCAACATTTACGTTAAAATGCTCATCTTCCATGGAAGTTTGAAGTATGAGCAGGCTCACTAAACAAGAGACTACTCTCTATTTAAGGTTGCCCTAGTAGTCCGTTCACCAAAACTACAAAACTATTAATTGATTAGAATCTTTCCTTATGCATCACTTACCCCACTAATACCAGAGGGAAACCAGATCAGGGGATGGAGGAGGAAGAATTCAAAGCCCTTATGAGTGTATACTGGTATAAACATCTACGACAATGTTAAAAGTGGGACCAAATTACAGCTACCTTACTCTTAAAACCTCAACAACAATAMGGAGCTTYTGGGGAACTATGTAAAACATTGATGATTGGGCTAGAATTTCACATAGCTAGGCCCTGACATTTTCAGGACCATGGACCCATCTAAACCATATTCGAGTTATGGGACTCACTCAAGCTTCATTTGTTAGCTTTATCCAGCCGTTAAAATCCTCGCTAGGCAAGTTAAACACTGGGAAGGTAATGTAGAGGTCACAACTGGATACCCTAACCTAGCTTCAATGGACAGGTGCTAAATTCACCAATTTGACTTCATCATACACCATTTCAACCAATTATCCACAAAACTATGCTAAAAAGTCATAACATTCAATCATCACACATCAATTTGCAAGACATAAATCATAATGGCACAAAAATAATTAACCAGTAAAATAAAGCATTATCAAAATGAGGATTAAGCTCACATTTTATAAGGATCAGCACCAGTATACCCCTGTCTCTTATACACATCTAGATGTGTATAAGAGACAGCATCTCGAATGGCACAAAGCTCCGCAGCAGCAACAGATTTGGTCTTGTATTTGGCTGAGAAACCAAAGATCCAACTCCCTTCACAGTTCTTAAAAACTCCACCACCCGCAGCCAAACCCACATTAATGAAAGTAGCATCGGTGTTCGATTTGATTACCAAGCTGTCAGGAGCCTGTCTCTTTCCTTATGCATCACTTACCCCACTAATACCAGAGGGAAACCAGATCAGGGGATGGAGGAGGAAGAATTCAAAGCCCTTATGAGTGTATACTGGTATAAACATCTACGACAATGTTAAAAGTGGGACCAAATTACAGCTACCTTACTCTTAAAACCTCAACAACAATAAGGAGCTTCTGGGGAACTATGTAAAACATTGATGATTGGGCTAGAATTTCACATAGCTAGGCCCTGACATTTTCAGGGCCATGGACCTGTCTCTTATACACATCTAGATGTGTATAAGAGACAGCGTCATTACTGTTCATTCCTCCTTTGCTCAAACCTTCAGCATTTTTTTCTTCCGTCAATCTTGCTCGTTTCTTTCTCACTGCTACAGCACATATGCTCACAATTTCAGTTCACAATTTTGCCTTTGAGCACATTTCCCCTCTTCGTAGTGGATGCTCTTAATAAATTAAATAGTTAACCGGTCAAACTACTCACTACTAACAAAGGCCTTTTTTTAACTAATCAAACAAAATAGTTAAACACAAAGGCCCAAAATAGCCCAATAAACAAAAAGGCCCTAAGAAACCCTCACTCTCTTACTCACTACTCACATTCTGTCATTCTTGATTCTCTCACTCCTTCTAAAACAACAAACAATTTTCTACTCCGAAATTTTTTTTAACACATAAAAGACGATATTATAAATGGCTTAAAGCCTCAGGAAAAGTACATCATCACAGCACCAACTCATTGTGAGAGGTGACTGGAACAAAAGGGTACAAAGGTTGCTAATAAACACAGCGACATTAAGGACCAACCACYTARGCAACATCAATGGGGAGCAACATTGGCACATATGCCAGAGAATAAACAACATACATAAAACTAAACCATAAGAAGGCCCTAAAATGGCAAGGATAAAACATTGACAGCAACATCAGAAATATATACACAAGGAAAGCAGTAGACAGGCTTAGAGAGCAATTTCCTTGAGATCAGAGTAGAAGGATCTGCGAGCAAACTCAGGCATTGAGATAAAKGTCTTCTGAGTGTCAGCCATGCGCATACCAAAGCTAGCAAGATCATGAGCCACGAAGTGTGCAGCCCTGTTATTATGAGTCACTTTCACATTCCAATCTCTTCGAAGCAAGRAATTGACATCCTCCATAATAGCCTTAAGCTCATGGTTGTCTTTTGAGGTAGAGCCATCAATTAAATCAAGGAGCTYAGCAGCATTTGTTTCGAGTTGCAATTTKTCAAGCTTCATGTCACGAGCAAAGCACAAACCATCTCGAATGGCACAAAGCTCCGCAGCAGCAACAGATTTGGTCKTGTATTTGGCTGAGAAACCAAAGATCCAACTCCCTTCACAGTTCTTAAAAACTCCACCACCCGCAGCCAAACCCACATTAATGAAAGTAGCATCGGTGTTCGATTTGATTACCAAGCTGTCAGGAGCTTTCCATTTGGGATCAGAAAGTATCCCTTTCCCTTTGGTCTGAAAAGAGATATTAATATCATAATAATCATGGAGTAATCGATTAACAATARAAGGAGCTAGAGATTGAGCATGATCAAAAACAACTTTATTTCTACTTTTCCAAATGTGCCATAGTGCAATTGAAAAAAGTTGGAGCCAAGACAAATCTTGATCGANTGTATTTGGCTGAGAAACCAAAGATCCAACTCCCTTCACAGTTCTTAAAAACTCCACCACCCGCAGCCAAACCCACATTAATGAAAGTAGCATCGGTGTTCGATTTGATTACCAAGCTGTCAGGAGCTTTCCATTTGGGATCAGAAAGTATCCCTTTCCCTTTGGTCTGAAAAGAGATATTAATATCATAATAATCATGGAGTAATCGATTAACAATARAAGGAGCTAGAGATTGAGCATGATCAAAAACAACTTTATTTCTACTTTTCCAAATGTGCCATAGTGCAATTGAAAAAAGTTGGAGCCAAGACAAATCTTGATCGARCAGAAAATAAATCCATTCATTCCATGAAGAATTAAGGAAAATGTGATAATTAAAATCAGGAGGCCAGGGGGATTAGCCTCAAAGATCATGTTCCAAATCACTCTAGAAGTATAACAATCCTTAAAAAGATGCAACTGGTCCTCATTAGCCCAGTAACATCTAGTACAAATAGGATTAAACCCATCAATTTTACAAGCTAGAGAGATAGCAGTGGGAAGAATTGAATACGCAAAGTTCCAAATTAAAACAACATTTTATACTTGAAAGGGCATTAAATTTTCCATATTTTTTTCCAAGGCAAATTCGGATCAGGAGGTTTGGTTTTAGGCAAGGTTTCAAAATAAGCACTCTTAAYACTAAAATCACCACTTTTAGTAAATCTCTAAGATAAAGAGTCCTCACAGGAAGCCGTAACAGGCAAGGGAGTGGAGAGAATGAGATTACATAAATGGGGAGAAAGAAGGTTACTAATGCAAGAAATATCCCAAGAAGAGCCACAAATAATCCTAGACATAGTCCAATCTGCTTGATCAGGAGGAACATGAGAGGAGATGCAAAGATAAAGGGGACAATCACCAACCCAATGGCTAAACCAAAGGGAAGTGTTGAGGCCATTACCTATAAGATTAATTAAGCCAGAATTTAAAATTTTCCTGCCCTTGAGGATATCCCTCCATAAAGGAGAGGCATTAGAACTAGGCAGACAATCCAAAAAATTAGTCTTTTTAAGGTATTTTTCAGTTAACATTTGAACCCAAAGTTTATGGGGTTGATTGAGGATTTTCCATCCTAATTTAGCCATAAAAGTAAGGTTCCAATGATGCAAATTTCTAATAYCTAGACCACCTTCATTAAGAGGTTGACAAATAKTGRACCAAGAAGTCCTAGAAGTATACCTAGACCTATCCACCTTATTCCATAAAAACTTCCTGCAATGCTTCTCAATGTCATTCAAGACTGAGATGGGAAGCAAATTAGTTTGCATAGCATAAAGTGGGTAGGTATTTAGGACTGATTTAATCAAAGTACACCTCCCAGCCATGTTCAAGAGTTTACATTGCCAACCTTTCACTTTATCCAAAGTTTTGTTAAGAAGCTCAAAATAATCCCCCTTTTTAAATTTTTTAGGACTAATCTCAACTCCCAMATAAATGCCAAAATTGGTACTACCCTGGAAATCACAGCTAGCAAGAATATTATGTCTAACATGGTGACACATAGCCTTAGGAAAAATAATAGTGGATTTACTAGCATTAACCTGAAGACCAGTATTCTTGCCAAAAACCTCAAACATCAAATATTTGAGGTTAGAACTGAATAGCATGCCAAAAATAACCAACATCACTGCAAAAAACAAATGAAAAGTTATAATTTTTATGAGAAAAGTGAGAGTTTCCAAACACCACTGATACCTTATGCTCAATGAGTGGCTAAAAGTCTTCATGCATCAGGACCAAAAATAGGAGAAAGGGTCACCTCTACCTAATACCCTAGCAGGTTGAAAAGGTCACCATCTCCATTCTCAAAGGATTGAATTAGAGAAAGTTACACAACTCATAATAATTATAGGGGAAGGGGACAAATGAAAAAGAAGCAGGACCTATAAAAACCCCACAAATGCATCAGAAAATACGTCGGTTAATCCATTTTAAGTGCAAGAATATTCTCCCTTTGGCCTTCTTAAAATTCTAATGAGCAGGCTTCTTTGATGACAATAATGTCACAATGGCGACATCGAAACAAAACTAGCTTCAAGGCCAACACAAGAAAGGCATAGAGCGTGAAGTGGCAATTCATCTGGTAATCAAGTATACAGCACCGTATGCACAACAATTGGGTCACAGTCTTGTGATATATTCAGGGTTCTTAAGGAATTAAAGAACTGAAGGTTCACATAATTCCTTAGGAATAGCCAGAATCAAACAATTTTTAAACAAAATCCGTCGGAGATTGTAGCATGCGTGGCAATTTTGAAAAAAAACAAGGTTGATCCCATCCGAGCCAGGACATTTCATAGGGCGACCTATCTGAATAAACTTTTTAAAACTCAATACCAGAAATGGGCTAACAAGAAAGAAACACAATCAACAAAAGACACGGCCCAACACAACTGGCTCTGGGAGAAGCACAATCCAGAGTCTAAACAAGGCTATAAGAGTGTAGCCATATTCTACGCCAAGGCTGTATTTTCCCACATCATCAATAGACTCAATAGTTATTTCCCTCTTGTTTTTTTATTATTTTAGCAATATAACTGTGAAATAAGATGTTATAGTCCTATAAAAGGCGCCAACAAAGCCCGACTTTTGACCAAATCATCTCAATTTGAAAATAATTAGAGCAAGATTATTCTCCGAGATAGTAAAAATTACTAGAGTGAAAAGAGGATATTTAATCCCCCTATTCTAGCAATAATAACATTTTTTTCTCCTAATCAACCAAAACATATAACCAATCTTCACAGATGAGTAAATTCTAATTTCCAGCAAAAATCAAGATTATCCAGGCTCGCCAATGCTATTAAAGAAAGCTAAAATCTATGATAAAGCCAAGCTCCTTGCACAAAAGGGTAAACCAGAAAAGGAAGCATATTAAAAAAGAACTAGATCGGGCAATAATCCGAAGTGACGAGCCAAGGAGTTAACCTAATATGTAGAAAGCAGATTTCAATTCCCTAGAGCTCTAGTCCAATCCGTTCTCGAATCGAATCCTGGTCCCCTCCCCTCCATTGGTCCCAATAGCAACACATTGAACACCCAAAGCAAAACAGAACATCCAAGTGTTGAAGTCCTACACTGATTTAAATCGAAAGCACGACGCACCCGATTTCTCGCAATCCACCGAGTGGACCTCATAAGAATCACCTAAGAGGATCCAAGGAGCCGACGGAGAGGGTGAAGTTACTCGAATATTACCACAAAGAATTGCGACTACCGAGAACGAATGCAGAGCATACAATACCGTCAGAAGAACATCAGCTGATCAGGACTCAAGAAACATAGTGAAGGTAAGGATTTGTTACGAATGAACATCAACAAGGTCACAGAATCCTCCAAAACAACCAAGACCTCCACGTTCCTCAAGAGGTTCGAACAGTAACGAAGTATCATGGTTAAATGCGCGGAATATATGAGCACGTTAATCACTAGCTTAGTTTCCAGGATTATGAAATAGTAGCCTATTCAAATGAACCACATTCCAAAGCAATGTGTAAGAAATGGTCAGTGGCATGCACACCGAATATTCAAAAAATAATTTTCAATTATAATTGGAAGGGGACGAATGAAACCAAGGGCAAAGAAAAAGAATTATGAGGATGGGATCAGGAATTCTCCCAATCCTCCAATTCCTTTGTTGGTTCAGAGCATTGAATATCCTCGATTTTCATCGGAGTAAGGAGAAGTTATCTCTTTGTTTTGCCAACATTTGAGTAATGTACTCCAGGACTGAAGCCCACTACTTCTTGTTTTTACTAGATAGCACACCAAAGGTTCTGATATGCTCGCAGATCTAACTTGGCTTTTTTAATTCGCCAATGTGATACTGTCCGAATGGTAAATTGGCCGTGAGTTTCTTCCAAGCGTATGAATCTTGGTATGACGTGAAACAGGACTCCGCAACTGAGTCATTGGTCACTCCTAGTTAATCGAGGTTAAACCGATTCCTTAGAGAACTGATGATGCTTGAAGAGAGGCAAAGCCGGTGAGTGGGAGAGCCGCAGTATTTTAGGCCCTCTCGTCTTACCGTACAATAACGGCAAGGACGGAGAGGATATGGTCGAAATGGTTTGACCGGGTATGTAGGGTTCATCAGGGAAGATCGAAGAGTTATGCGACGGCGGATGATTTTGGGGAGAGTGGTAAAGGTGAGAGGAAGTGGTGGGCTCGAGGGTGGTGGGGATGGTTGGCTRGGGGTTGCTATTACCGCATTGGGGGGGCTGTTTCGTTRGCTGGGGTGAATTTTTCGAGCTCGTTGAGTCTGCCATTGTTATGAATAGAGGGTAATGAAGAAGAGGGAGGTGAATSATCAGGAGGCAAATCAATCGACATTATATTTGAAGGTTGAGGGACGCATGCAACCTCAGTCTTTTCTTCTCCCAAATTCACAATTGCCAAGTTTCGTAAATCATCTTTGGTGGAGTTAACTTGTTGTGGCAAATTTTCAAAATTAGAGCCTAATTCTCGCAAAATCTTAACCCCAAGATTAGGGTTAAAATTTCCACCCTCAATGATTTCCTTTTTGGATTTTTCTGATTTACCATTTAGTAAATCACAATCTTTTCCATGATTTGAARGGGGATCAATATGCGGTAAYTCAGGCTTGCCTTTTGACGTAGGTTTTGATTTGGATCGGGCCCTAAGAGGAGAAGGTGGATCAGATATTGCCTTTGAAGGCTGGGCTTTATTCGCTAGGCCTCGTCTTCGGTTGGACACCACAGTCCATGGGCCCTTAGTTGGGCTCGTTGTCTTTTTCTAGTTCCTCRGAATCAGGATGACAACTGGACTCTCCATAAAGAGTGGAAGTCAAGGGGACAGAGGTAGGTGGATCACTTAATGGGCCTTTTGGTGTAGTGGATGGTCCACTACTAGTAGATGTGGACAAACATCTTTCTCTTGTGACACGCTAGATATTACCCCCACAAGTGTGTCATTCATTAGTAGTGCCGCTGGAAGGTGTTCTCCATCCAAGGACTTTAAAAGTCTTACCTGGTTTATTAAAATGGCTCAGGATGTTGCACTAAGGCTCCCACCCGGAATTGTAGAAAATGTTTCTAGGATGCAGAAGAGGGTGGAAGGGTTTTATCCTCACACTAGCAACGGTTTTGTGGTTTGCCTGGAGATTGTTTGTGTCTTTAGCTCTAACTTTTGTGGACATTCCGTCATTGGGTTTAGTCCATGATACTTGTGTTTATTTTGTGTTTTTACAACGGGAGTTATTAGGTTTCCTTTCGGAGTGGATCGTTTACTAGGGTGAAGTTTCTATATTCGAGAGATATTTCAGGTCTTACATTTTGGGGTCTAATCTGTGCATTTCTCTTAGGGATATGACATTCACAATATATTTCTAGTAATTTTTAGCGTTGAATTTGCTCGTGTTATTTGCTACTTTAGTTTGTAAATGTGCTTATGCTGGTGACTTATCATGCTCGAAATATAGTATAGGTCTATCGAACTTGATTTTTGTCTACTCATTTGACTGCTTCTCGTACTTGTTATTACTGTTCGATTTTCTATGTCTTCGAACGTATAGAAATTCATGGTATACGTTTCAATAGTGTTTCGAGTATAATTCGGGTACTCGAGGTCTTTAATGCCTTGAAAGGGAATTTTTTATGGAGGGTTACTCGAAATTTGCTGTGTGTTTCGGGGCTAGTACATTTTGCAGCTGTCTTTCGTTTCACTGTTTCGTTGGATTTTGTCTGAGGTTTTTGCGTATGTCGACAAGATAGCTCGTTTTCATTGGGTCGAATATTCTTATGCTGCTCATTTTCTGTGTGATATTTATACAATATAGCTCTTTGTTTTTTTATGTTATACGAAGGTAGACCAAGATCTGCATATATGGTTGAGAAGGAATAGAATTGCAGTGCGGGCCATATTATTAGTTATCGTGGACTTATCACTGCATCCTTTTTGTTGGATGTAGTGCGGGTTTTCTGCTTGTCTATGGTTTGTTTCTGCTTACTTTGTAAGCTTCGGTTGGAGGTGGAGAAAAATTTTTCGGAAAATTCATATTTGTTGTGTTGACTTGAAATTCGACATTAGAAATTTTGGGAGTTGGCATAGGGATGCGAATATCGTGGGGTCACCGTGGCACGCAATGGAGCGGGATCCGTGTAGTCGAACTATACGGTGGCATTCTTACGCAAGGAATCACACAGATCTAAGCTTTCATAACGTCTTGTGGATTCGAGGATAGATATGGGCTAACTCGGAGTTGTTGTGCACTTTGTTAGCTCGGGGTGAAGGTATAATGAACAGATGCTCAGGGATGCCGATGGTTCTTTGGAATCATGGGTAAATAACAGCCTTCCGAGTGTCTGATGTTCCGAAAGGTCCAATCGCTTAGAGTGTACCTGTAGGAGAGTTTTTTCTCGTTGCGGGAACGCCTCAATTAGTGCAAAGCTGCCGTGTAATATAGATGCGCATTTTGTTACTTTGACGGTTTGTGTTTATGTGTTGTCGAGGCTAGACATTGCTAACTAATATAACTATATTTAGTGGGGTGAACATTGTTTGCGCGACTTGAGATAAATCTTATTTATCAGTGTAGTTTGATATAACTTGGCATAGGGACGGGTTTAAGAAAAATTTTATAAGCAAAAAAACCAATTTTCTCATAATATGGGGAACTGGTCCAATTTTACACATTAGAGTATTTGTTTTATCGCGATAAAAGCGCAAAGGTGTGACTGAAACAATTTATAGAAGTCTGGTTTTTAGTCAACAGTCCTGGCAATAACATCCTACTTAACTGAGAACTTATCCCGTTAAAATGACGGCACAACTTAGAAAACGGAAATATCAAAGATAATGAATATGTTTAACGGAGGTACCTTAACGTAGACCAGACCAACCTTACAA
>SNQN01007812.1:8655-31735 GCA_008642245.1 Bassia scoparia | reverse complement strand
TGATGATCAGAGAAGAGCAAGAGGAGGCAATATATATAGAATAAAATATATAAGGAGTTATGGAAAATGAAATATTTGGCAGTTGTAAAAGAAGTGGAAGCACAAAGGGAAGTAACTTCCCATAAATACACCAACTTACCATATCCAAGTGGCACGTGCTAATGGGTTAGGCCCACTAACTCAGTTATTTGCCAAAAATACGAAATTTGAACTGCATAAATATCCCAACTGGCAGCAGTTATGGATATTCTATTAATGCTTTKAAAAAACCATGAGTATTTTGGCAAGAACATATACGTGGCCATCTGTTGTTCTCCTGCACTGTTCTATCACCTGTTATGGGCAACTTAGTTCACTTCACCAGCTCATGCTTCATAATGGTACAAATAGTATCAACAGAGTTATGTGCAAAATATATATATCTATGAACACTAATCTACCCAATCATTGGGGGTTAACAAAAAGAAGCCTTTCACCTAAATCTAACTAAACCTAACATGACTCTTAACCTAAAAAACAAATTCTCTACACAAAGGTGTTGTGAAGATATCCACAAGCTGATCTTCACTATTACAATATAGCAACTCCACATTACCTTTTTCCACATTATCCTTAAGGAAGTGGTGTCTGATCTCAATATGCTTTGTCTTGGAGTGCAGCGTAGGATTCTTAGAAATGTTAATAGCACTTGTATTATCACAAAGTATAGGAACWCAATKTAATAATACACCAAAGTCTTTCAACTGACAATTTATCCATGACAACTAAGAATAACAAGCTGCAGCAGTTATGCATTCGGCTTTTGCTYTGGACAAAGCGATTGTGTTTTGCTTCTTTGAACCCCAAGAGATCAAACATMATCCCAAGAAGTGTGCCATACTTGATGTGCTTTTCCTATCAACAAGAAATCTTGCATAGTCTGCATCTGTGTACCTAACTAGTTCAACTGTACTACCTCTGGGGTACTACAAACACAGATCAATTGTTCTTGCCAAGTACTTGAAAATTCTTCTCACTACTTTCAAATGTGACTCCTTGGGGTTGCTCTAGAATCGAGCACACAACCCCACAGAGAACATGATATCAGGTCTCCTAGTAGTGAGGTACAAAAGTGAGCCAATCGTACCTCTGAAAAAGTGTGGCATCCACAACTTTTCCCCTTTCATCTGCATCCAGCTTAGTAGAGGTGGGAACAGGTGTGTCATACCCTTCACTCTTATGGATTCCATACTTTTTTAGTAGCTCTTTCAGGTACTTTTGCTAGTGGATCATTATTCCTTCAACTGTTTGCTTGATCTGCAGCCCTAGGAAGAACCTCCCATCATGCTTATCTCGAATTCACTCTACCTAAGATCACCAAACTCATTACATATCATCTAGTTAGTTACACCAAATAATATATCATCAACATAAATCTGTACAAAAAGTAAATCAGTGCCCCTTGTCTTGACAAACAAGGTCTTGTCCACTGTTCCCCTTTTGTAACCATTCTCCATAAAAAAGTTTGACAATCTTTGATACCAACACTACTACATAATACATCTAAGGCAACACTTTTTTCCGTTGCATTAGGTAGGTATAACCGTTGGAAAAGCTTTAGGCAACGGTTTCTAAACCGTTGCATTTGCTGCCGTTGCCTAAGATCTAAGGCAACGGTTTTTGTACCTTAGGCAACGGTTTCATTTTAGTAAGCAAAACCGTTGCCTAAGACCTTAGGCAACACTTTCCTGAACTATTGCAACGCTTATTTGATTGGTTAAACCATTGCCTAAGATCTTAGGCAACGTTTTGTAAACCTATTGCAACGCTTTTTGTTATGTCAAAACCGTTGTCTAAGACTTTAGGCAACGCTTTCTTGAACTATTGTAACGTTTAACTGATTTGGTTAAACTGTTGCCTAAGATTTATAGCAACGCTTTATTTGATCTATGACAATGGTTTTGTGGTCTAAGGCAACACTTGTGTTTCATATAACCGTTGCTTTAGCTCTCTATTGCAACGGTAAGAGTTACAATAGGGTTGTTTTTAATAGTGAATAAGTCTATTACAATGCTTTAATTTGACTCACCAATCAATCTAATTTTTTTATTATTAATGAATACTAATACTATCATAGTAATTCAATAATAATTATAATGATAATAATAATAACCGAAAAAGCAATAATAATAAAATTAATATCGTATTAAGTTTAATTAAAAACGCAATACATCGTTTAACTTTTCAAACAAGTAACAAAGTTGGCTTAATCCAATTCAATTCAATATATACAATAATACAAGCAAGAGAAAACTGAACAATCCCTAGCATTAGGCTAATCTAAGTGGCCATATAAATTGATCTTCCATATTTGGAAAAGGCGTCGTCAACAATTCACTAATCACACCTGCCATAAACCAAAAGACAGTCATTAGGAATCAAATTTAAGCAGCCAGATTAACAATAAAATCAGATAAAAAACTGAGCATAACAGGATCATACCAAATTAACAACGCAGTGGGTGTATTGGGGTGTAAGGCTACTGTTCTGGGGGAGCATAATCAGGTCAGACTTGAGTGTAGTACCAGTACAAAAGCAACGAGAACAACAATAATGGAACAACACAAGCAACGACGACGGTAGAAAAATCACCAACACAAGCATATCAATGCATGTAGTGAATAGTAACTTGAAAGACGCTTATACCTGAAGAACATAGCTCTACAGGAAATCCAGAGATAGATTCAGAGCAATCATACCCTGCAGTAGAAGGAAACATAGCAGATATGAATCAAGCATTTTTAAGAAAAGAAAGATTTATATTTTCAAGCATTGGATAAATGATCTTTGGGATAAGAAATCAGTATCTTTGCTTACTTGAGAACTTGAAAAGCATTACCACAGTCTGGGCACTACATACACACCGAATAGAAATAGAAATATAGTTATGCATAATCCATTGGAAGAGCATGATATAAGGCCTTCAGTCAAAATTTGAGGGTCAAAGCCACTGTATATCAGAACAAAACTAATCTCTCCACATTTTGAAAATTTTCATCCTTAAAGCCAAACGTCTAGATTTATTCTCATATCATCAAGTGTTCTCATATAAAGGGATGCTCGCCTATTCCCATATACATATACATATACATATACATATACATATACATATACATATACATATACATATACATATACATATACATATACATATACATATACATATACATATACATATACATATACATATACATATACATATACATATACATATACATATACATATACATATACAAACATAATAATAAATACATATGTATGTATATATACATATATATACAAAGGCAAAAGATTCCTGTGAACCATCAAGCATATACCAAGTGGTTTTTTTTTAACTAGCCCCATCTATTGTGAACAAGTATTTCACTGATGTCCTAAGTTGTTATTAAAGTTGTTTGTATGGGAGAAAGATAATTTTTGAGATTAATTAACAATGATAATTTCCTCAATCTATTATATGTGATCAATTTATTGCTTTGTTAATCGGAGTTGAATACTTCATAAATAAAGAAAACTTTAAGTCACCAACCTGCCTACAAAGGCAAATATATAATACAAGAATGGTCTATACGCTAGTTAAGGAGCTTTTAACATAAAAAACAAGAATGAGCCATGCATTCTAGAATTTTACCTATTCAAGATTTTTGTCAGCACCTTTGTCATTTTCAGCAAAATCTACCCTCAGTTGTCGACCATTAATCTCATAACCTTGAAGATTGCGGCGAGCACTGAGTGTTGTTTCTTCATCCTTGTATTCACGAAACCCATAACCTTTTGGCTTCCCTGTTTCACAATCTATTACCAATCTGATGACAACAAAGAATACAATTACAACAACATGATGATAGAATTCCTCGTTGCAACATCCCTTGCAATGAAAAATTTTCAGAATTCGGGTTTTTTTTTAAACTAGGTAATGAGCTCAAGTCAGCTTATAGATGCATACAGCACTAAAAGTATATAGGAATATTAAACAAATAGACACAACAATGTTGCTGAGAAGAGGCCATAAAATGGGAGAAAAATCAACAAAAGGAAGACATAGATCAGGATTTATGCTTCAATGTCTGCATTTTTAAGGAGCGCATATCATTGATGCTTGAGACCTCCAGATGTGTGTGAGTGAGTTTGGTTGCTGGTGTCACTACTATTTTCTCAAAGTCAAAGCATATGTAACTTAACTATTTTATCAACAAATTTAAAAAAATCAAATAAAATTGGCAACAAAAACAAAGTTTAACCAAAGTTTAATTCCCCTAAAACATTTTAGAATACATTCCTGGATGATTACACTAAGCATGTTCTCAACAACAGAAAACACCAACTAAAACATCAAATTTGCAACAAATGGACCCAATACAAAATCTATCTTATTAGGAATATATAACCAGTTCACCTGAATCAAAGATATTTTTTTTTCTAATTTTCTGAATAAGACAATTATAGATTCAACTCTTAATGCTTACAGTTCACACCAAAAAATCGAAGCCCCAATTTTATTTAAATTCAAAACCCTAAAATTAAAATCAATAGTATATACAGTAGAAACAAACTGAAATCAACACCCAGGAAAACAACCACAAATCTAACCATCTCATCAAAAGAGAATCAAACTAAAAGCATTGAAAACCCTAAATCACATCTCTTAACAAAATCATTTTCATTCAATTAAATCAACATTAAAAAAACAAAATCAAACCAAAAATAGAAAAAGAGAATCGAAAATCGAACCTGTTAGAGAAACTTCTCGAAAATCGACTGGCTTCACGCAAATGATTGTGAAGGATGCTCCCTTCTTCTTACCCTTGTTGCCTGCTATTGCTCCTCAACTAGGATTTTCATCTTCTTCGATCTGCAATTACAATAGCAAAACACGAGAATTGATGTCAAATAAGAAGCAAATATCAGTTGTTGGAGAACACGGGAATTGGGGAAGAGGAGGAGGAGAGAGAAAGCTTACTCTAAGGTTGAAAGCAATTTTGCGAGAGAGATGAAATGGGGGAAATAGGGTTAGGATTTTGTTCGACTTAAGTGAAAATTATAAAGGAGGGAAAATTCGCGGCCAGCTAAAAATTTATCAATTGGATTTTAGGCAACGGTTATTCCATAACCATTGCAATAGAGAAAAAAAGCGTTGCTTTAGAGTGTTTTTTGCAACGGTTATCTAAATRGTTGTCTAAAACTGTTGCCTAAACTTAAACCGTTGCCTAAAACCGTTGTCTTAGCCTAAATCGTTGCCTAAAACCGTTGTCTTAGTATAAACCGTTGCATTTAAGTGTTGCATTTGCTCTTTTATGTAGTAGTGCAAGCTCTAGGAGATTGCTWAAGTCCATACAAAGCCTTGTGTAACTTATACACATGGTTGGGAATAGTGCATGTTCGAAGCCTGGAGGCTCCTCTACAAACACTTCTTCTTTCAAGTAACGATTCAGAAAAGCTGTCTTGACATCTATTTGAAACAATTTGAAGTTCATGTGAGCAGCAAAAGTAATCAATATTCTTATGGCTTCAAGTCTTGCAATTGGTGCAAAGGTCTCATCATAATCAATACCCTCTTGCTGATTGTAACCTTGCACAACAAGCCTAGCTTTATTTCAGACTATTGTACCTAGGTTATCCAATTTGTTTACGAAGAGCCATCGAGTACCTATTACTGTTCTACATTCTGGTCTAGGCTCAAGATGTCAAACACTGTTCCTTTGGAACAYGTTTAACTCATCTTGCATAGCCAAAACCCAATCAGTTCAGACAGTGCCATTTTATAGTCCGTTGGTTCTACACTAGACAAAAATGAYTAGAATYCACAAAAGTTTTGATAAACAAACCTCCTAGTTTAAATACCCTGAATAATATCACTCAAAATCAATTCAGTAGGATGAGAAGACTCATATTTATAACTTTTAAAACCCGTATTCAATTGTGCATTCTCTTCAACATTACCACTAGGCATATGTTCCCCCTCAACTGATGCATTCTTTTGATTTTCCGAGGAAACAGTATGCAAACTGTTGTGCTGCTGGTCTACTACCTGATTCTTAGTGGGGTCAATCAATGTAGGTAAATCAGCAACCATATCCATGATCTCCATAAACTGACAAATCTCTACGGCTGGAATGAACTTCGTGGGATCAACCGACTTTTTGAACAGATTGAGAAATGCAAGATCTTCATCTAATAGGTTCCCTAAGACTATGTCGTTTTGAACCCTTCCCTATCCTAGACAACTCTTGCACCCCCAAAGCAGAAACTTCAAATATCTCAATCATAACCTAAGCACTAGCAATAGTAGGCCACGCATGCACTGTACCCCAGCATAACCATATCGCATTTCTTTAATATGGTGCACATTCCAAAACTTTAGCTTAATGGTATCTAGATGCGCGCATACCTGCACATGTTCTGCACAATGAACTACATTGATTGCTAAGCTCGTATAAGTCTGTGTTTTGTGTGTAGGATATTATTGATATAATTAGGCGCATGACAAGGCAATCCTATGTGATCCTACTAGAGCTACGCACAATCAAGACCTTTACTGTAACAGTCTCTTGATTTTTTATATGCATATTGTTCCAATCCACTGACATTTAGAATTGGACACTTGTTTCACTCTCATTAAGACAACTTACAAGGAAGAGAGTTCCATAGAAAGGCGTTCTTCCACATAATTCAGTCAGCGATAGCAATGATATAGATTAGGCCTTTGTCTTATAGAAGACTGGAATAGTAGAAAGATTGCTCAATGCAGTTGTTTTCATTTAGCTCCTTGTATCTTCTGACTATGTTGTTTTTCTTTTATGACAGTGTAGCTATCTTGTCTCATGGTTCCCTTGGGGGGTATCCAGTAGTACTTACTTCCTGTATCTTCCTTCATCTGCCTTCACTTTAAATGTTGTTCGTCAATTCTTCTTGGCAAAGTAGTATACCTGAAGTTATTTGATTAGTTTATTCTTTTGGTTTTTCTTTGATTTCGTAGTTTATTTTATTTGCCTTGTGTAGATCTTGGTTTTAATATCTAGTAGTTAGGTTGATATATACTGTTAGTGTTATGGATTTAATCTCATCTCTTATTGGTTTAACTTGTATATCACAGCTTGTAAGAGAGGCATGGTTACTGATTTACACATAAATGCAACAAAATGACCAAGTAAACCAATTAAACTATGAAAGCTCTAAATGATGGGATGTAAGAAAAAAAAGAATTGAGAAATTAACTAAATTGACTAATCAATATTGGAATGCAAAAACCTAAACATGAATAAATGATGAATTAGTACTCTGCAGACATTTGATTGATCAGCATAACTGGGATATACAAAAACAAATTGTACCATCGAGGTGAGCACTTTCCATAAAACAACTCCTGTAACTCCTGCAAGCCTAAGATAAATCCAAGCAACTGAGAACCAATCTCAACACATGCATCATCGTCACACCAATCACAGTTACCCCTCTTCCTCCTGATCTCGTTGGTGGTTAAAAATTTGGAGTCAAAAGAACCATCAGTCAACATTCTGTTGGTAGTAGCAAAACTTGTCCCCTCTGTTTTCAAACCATAGAATCGATCTTGTTTTTGATTACCAAGCATAGGGGTTTAAGCAGAGTTATAGGTACGTTGAGAGGAAGGTCCGCATTATTTTCACATGAGTTTGGCAGAAGGTGTGGTTTGTGATGCGCTATACTAATGTAGGTTAAGGTGGTGGTGGAATTATGGTTTGGATGGTAGTGGTGCGGTGATTATGTGGGTGGTGGCACTTGGTCACTTGAGGTGCATGGTGGATATATTGGGGGCTGATTTTGTGGTTGAGGGGGTGGCTTAGCATGATAACCGTTGTACCTGAGTAGTTTCAGAGATGTCAGTTAGCTTGATTGAGTTCAGGTCTGGTCGGGTGGTTCCTGAACCAGTGTCGCGCATTTGAGAAGCCGCTTAATAGGCGTGCCTGCACCGCCAGGCAGAGTGCGTTTTTTGGTGTGATAGTATACGGTCTTCTAATAGCAGAGACACTAAGGGCTTTCTGATTCTCACTTCGGAGCAGTGACTCTGATTGAGCAGCTTAGATGCCTTCTTTTTCTTTCCCTTTTCAGCTACCACCTGTTGCCGTCTATCCCATTCTCCAGAATTTTGCTGATCGGAACTTGACAACGAAAATCGGATGACTCAGAGAGAAAGAGAGATCTTCCGAGATGGCCGAGTTTGAATTTGGTGATGATCAGAGAAGAAGCAAACCGCAAGCAGTGGCGCACAGTACATTATATATAGCGCAATAAACGATAAAGTATCTAGAGAACAGAGCAGTTATTCCTTAGCCGAAAAATGCAAATAATGTATTATTTGGCAGTTTGGATGTGAAATCAGAATGAGAGTGTGCGACTAGCCACAAAGGGGAGAGTTCAGAAACAACACTAATGTCGTGCGTCGCACCATACAAAATAACAGCCAACTTACCATATCCAATTGGCACGTGCCTAATTGTGGTTAACGGACCACTAACTCAGTTATTTGCCAAAAATACGAAAATTCAGTGAACTGCATAAATATCCCAACTGGCAAGCAGTTTAATGGGATATTCTATTAATGGCTTTCAAAAAACCCATGAGTATTTTGGCAAGAACATATACCCGTGGGCCCGATTCTGTTGCTCCTCGCACTGTTCTAATCACCTGTTATGGGCAACTTTCACTAATCCAACGAGCTTACATCCTGCAATACGGATATAAATGTACAACCAAAAACATGAGGTATCCACATCAGAAGGGCTCCTCAATAGTGCAACAAGATAGTATATAAAGAGCAAGAATGCAAACAGTCAAGATTCAACACAAGAACACCTAATCTACCCAACTGTCTATTGAGGAGTTGTGTCAATCACACAGCCATGCCCTTCACCTATATCTATCACTAAAACCAAAACATGAGGTCAACTCTTGGAGCCGTTAGCAAAAACCGACTGTGTTATACAAATTTCTCTACACAAAGGTGTGAACAGATACATCCACACGAGACTGATGCTAACATATTCACAAATACCTCACCGCCAACTGCCACATCACCTTGTTATTTTTTAGCAACTACACTGTGGAGTCCTCTAAAGTAAGAAGTGCGTGGCGATCTCGGTATCAATATGCCTTTGTCTTGGAGTGCAGCGTAGGTTCTTAGAAATGTTAATCAGCACTTGTATTATCACAAGTATAGGAACTCAATATAAAATACACCAACGTATTCAATCTGACATTTATCCATGACAACTAAGAATAACAAGCTGCAGGCAAGTTTATGCATTCGACCCTTTTGCCTGTGGACAAAGCGATTGTGTTTTGCTTCTTTTGAACCCCAAGAGATCAAAACATATCCAAGAAGTGGTGCCCATACTTGATGTGCTTTCCTATCAACAAGAACTTGCATAGGTCTGCATTCTGTGTACCTAACTATTCAACTGTACTTACCTCTTCGGGGTAACTACAACCAGAATCAATTGTTCTTGCCAAGTACCTTGTAAAAATTTCTTCTCACTATCTTGCAAATGTGACTCTTGGGTTGCTCTAGAACGAGCACACCCAACCCCACAGAGAACATGATATCAGGTCCTCCTAGTAGTGAGGTACAAAAGTGAGCCAATGTACCTCTGAAAAAGTGTGGCTCAATCTCACAACTTTTCCCCTTTCATCTGCAATCCACGCTAGTAGATGGAACAGCGTGTGATCGATACCCTTCACTCTTAATGAGTCATACTTTTTTATATAGCTCTTTCAGGTAACTATTTGCTAGTGGAATTCATTATTCTTCAAACTGTTTGTTGATCTGCAAGCCCCTATGGGGATGAACCCTCCCATCATGCATCCTCGAATTCACGTCTACCTAAGATCACCAAATACTCATTACATATCCTCTGTTAGTTACACCCAAATAATATCATGGAGAGCATAAATCTGTACAAAAGTAAATCAGTGCCCCTTGTCTTGACAAAAGGTCTTGTCCACTGTTCCCCTTTTGTACCATTTTCCCACCTCACACAAGATATTATGATACATATTTCTGATTGACTTAAGCCCGAGATGGGAAATATACTAACTACATAATCAAGCGGATACAGAAGAGCTTAAAGAGGGAATCTACTAAGTCTATTAGTATCCCACTTGCTCTGACGCAATTTCGCATGGAATTAGGGGTATTAGACCGTTAGGACGTCACGCCGTTGCTAATTAGGGCAACGGTTTTAAACACCGTGCATTTTGCTGCCGAGTTGCTAAGATCTTAAAGGCAACGGTTTGTGGACCTTAGGCAACGGTTTCAATTTTAGTAAGCAAAACCGTTGCCTAAAGACCTTAGGCAGACACTTTTCCTGATGACTACTCATAATTAGTTCATTCACGCTCTATTGTGACAAGATTCGTGTGTCCCAGAACATATGTGGCATTAAGAGAAGCCACTTATCTTAAAGGAGCAGCACCAGCAAATAGACATTCCTAACACGTATTCTCGCGATTGGTAACCTGAGTTGCTGCTTTTTGTGGCTATTATGTGCGACGTCTATGAAACGGTCATGTCTTAAGACTAGGTCACCGCTTTTCTTCCGAGCTAATGACTAGTCGCCGTACATGGGATAACGTTTAACTGATTTGGTTAACGACTGTTGCCAATAGACGAGAATTCATAAATAGCAAACCGCATGCTTCATAAGCTAATTGGATATCATATTTGACAGATATAAGGTTTTGGGTCCTAAGGCAACACCGCTGAGTCTTCGTTATAAGCTATGTACGCCGCATTATACCGTTAATTCAAGTCATATTCTTACTATAGCATCACGGTAAGAGTCCCGGTATACAAGACTATAAGGCCGAGATGATTGTAGATTATTTATAGATATAAAGGTGCCAGCAGTAATAACGTCCACTGCCAAAAGACATATGCTTCGTTAATTTAATGTACATCACCAATTCAATCTAATTTTTTCTCCGTATCGAATTAATTCGCATATACTAATGGCTAATAAACCACTAACTCGATAGGTTATCAATTACTAAATATATTATATTATCTTACTCCCGCAGAATTGATACCGATCTAGCCGAGATAAATGGGAACCTGAGAAAATAGCAATAATAAAGACTAGATACAGATAAGTTAATACTCCCGGTGATTAAGTTCTATCAAATGTAGAAAGAGCGCAAATCATACTGGATCGGTTATATCAACACTAATTAATAGTAATATCCCAACACAAAACGAAGGTCCTAGCTGTTTGAAGTGTCCAATTCTGAGTATTACCACAATACTATACAATAGATACAGAGCACCAGCAAAGAGAAAACTGAACAATCCCTAGCATTAAAGCTAATGCTAAGATGCATACTAATAACTTTCCGCGCATCCAATGTAAGCCATTCCAACTGGAGGCATTGATGTGAAAGGCGTAGCTACAACACATACCACTTACAATAACTATCCCAGCCTGCCAATCACCATGAAAGTCCTACGTGACCAAAAGAGCAGTCGACATTTCAGAGAGAGTTGGAAACATAAAGAAATAGATATCCCCATACAAAGAAGTACACAAGCGGTTACCAGCATCGATCGCCCGAACAACCACAAAGATTAGACATTTTAATAAGCCCAGCAGGGATTCGAGAACAATGTAACAAGTACAGACTTACAAATACATGAGCAAGAGTGAAGAATACAACTGATCAACTCCCACAAAAATCCCTAAAGTGAGATCTATAGACCAACACAATTAGAGCAACGTGACAAAAGTTGGTGTGATACTTAGGGCTTGTCGGATACAGGCTACTATCAACAATATGTTCTGGGGCGTAGTCTATAATACTCAGACGTATACATGGACTTTGGTAGAGGGCTAGGTGGGATACACAGGTGGACAATAAGCGGCAACGATCGACCAACACGAGAGATAGCAAAATCGCAGAACAATCTAACTTAAGCATTATCAAACTAATGAAACAGAAGAACAGTGCTTAAGAATTAGTAAAAGAGACACACTTTGATTACGAGTATCTATTACGACTATACTACATAATGAAAGCAATGAAAATTAAATAAAAATAAACCTATAATAAACCTAAAGTCAAGGGCTATGGTTCACTATCAGGCAGTAATAGAGCAACTTGATCAATGATCTAGTGTTAGGTGGACATTACGTAAACAATTTCATAACTGAAAGGGTCTATGAAGATCGCTAATCAAGGACCATTTGAAGCTCACATCTGAAGCATCCTGAAACATAAAAACCATAAACGTAGAACATTCCACGAAGAAATCACGAGAAGTATCTCATGCAGCAATCACAATAGCAACTGGTCTAGTCACGATATGCGAAAACATACGCCCAGCACTATATTATAGATTCCAGCGTTATTATCTCTATGTGTGCAAAAGAGAAAGTATAGAATTCATAGCTTAGATTTCTAAAAGCAAGACTTGTGTGAGATACTAATGATCATGCTTTGGGTGTAAGATACAATTAAAAAGATCAGGGTGATCCTCTATAACGCATATTATGCTTGAGAATCTTAACATTGATGAAAAGCATTACCAAGCAAATCTATAGGAAATCTCTGATGTCACTGGAGCAACAGTCACACGATCAATCCGCACATTGAATAGTTAAATAGATAAATAGAATATTATGCATAAAATCCATTGGCACAAAATGCACAAGGAATTATGCTATAGATCCAGCCAAGCTCTTTCGCCAGCTCCTCCAAAAATTTGAAGGGTCAGAATGAACGTACTCGCTCATGTACTATCGATAACAAAACTCAATAATTATTACACCTAAATTATATTTGATGATATGATTTATATCTAGACCTTAAAACAGTCATCTCAAAGCGAACTAAATTAAGATTATCAATAAATTCATACCACGCAGGTGTTTACTTCAATCCATATAAAGAGATGCTTTCGCGCAACTATATTCACATATATTATTACGAAGTACATATACACTCTAAAATATAACTAATATCATTATCAAAAATTAAATTCCATATTACAAGTCCATTAAAAATATATATCAGAAATAGCACTAAATAGTAAACATTAGAATATTAAAGGAAGAAGTAATTCATACCTAAAGACATAAGAATTATTAGCAATTGAATGATTATGAACATGATATTTAGAAATTATTTCATATTATGAAAACAGTATTCACATAAATCACAATATGGAGTTCATAACAATAAGTAATTCAAGTGATAACATATCTTTGTACCTCATTTTCATAACGCAATTAGAAAAATAACTTAAGAATTCAATAATGGAGTAATATAGTAAAAGATAATCATCACTAAGTTGGATTCTATCCACTTATATAAATACTTACAGAAGAAATACGCTAAACAAAAGCACTTACACTGTCGTTTGAACGCACTAAACATTAATACCAATCAAGTGGCAATTTTTTGCTCCCTTTTTTTAACATTAAAGAACACCCATCTATCGAGTGATACAAAGTATAACTAACTTAAGTCACTGACTAGTCCTAGAAAGTTCTGGGTTATTAAGTTGTTTGTCTGTACTGGAATCCGGAGACAAGAGGATATTCGGTGTGTTGTGAGAATCTGATACGGTTAAAACAGATATTGTAGAAGTATGCAGCACATCCAGTACCGTCACTCATATATTGCTTGTACCCTAATATGTATGAGCCTTGCTTTTATAAATATTGCGAGGCCCGGTGAGGTTTGACCAAAATACTTCTCATGCAATAGTGACCTATCAAAGAAAACAATTTAAGAGAGAAGTCCATCCGAAAGCTGCTAGCTTTGCCTCAACATATAGGCAGACACTAATATAGTAGAATATCACAAGAATGGTCTATGCACGCCAGATTCTACGAGAGACGATTCGTATACTATAAGATCATAAGACAAACAAGAAGAGATGAGTGGCATATGTCATTCTAGGAATTGTATCTAAATCCTTATTTCTAGAGCGTCGCTCGATTCTCTCTCTAGTCAGCCACTCCTCTCTCGTCTCATTATGTCTCTAGCAATATTCGCTATCTCAGTTCGACCATACTAATTCTCATAAACCCTATCTGTAAGTGCTTGGACAAAGATTAAGTGCCGCCGCCGAGCGAATGAGAGGTGTCACTTCCAATATTTACATAATTATGGCACATGTGTACATTACCACAAACTGTAAACGCACACATCACCAAATTTGGACTTATCCCATGTATTTACAATAGCACAATAGCACGAGTTAGCCCATTAAAAGAAAGGCCAAAACTCGCACTCGATACTACGACATATAGAGAGGAAGTAAATAGAGTGTAACAGACAACATAGAAAATGATAACATTAAGAATTCCTCAGTTACATATAAACATCAGAAACACATAGTATTCGCAAAATAACATCCCGTTGCAATGAACAAAGTTTTTGCGAAGAATATCGTGAGAGTCCTATTTTGTTGTATAGACGAGTTAGCGTAACTCCGAAAAGTGACGGCGCGAATCCAGAAGAATCATGAGGGTGGCATATAAGCAACTAGGCCAAATATCATCTATGTCGACCACTAAAAGTAATAGGAATTTGGAATAGACCATAAACGCGAAACGAATAGAATCGACCACAGTGGAAATACAAAACCTATAACAATGTAGGCACGTGAGAAGGAGGCTGCATAAAAAAAGAAATTCGGAGACAAATCACAGTGAGAGGAACGCAGAACCATAGATCAGGAGGCATGATTAGACATGCGGAACAATCCTCCAACGTGTCGCTGTCATTAAATATATAAGGTGGAAGCAGCACATAATCGATTTGAATATGCTATGAGACCAGTCCAGTACTAGATTGATAATGTGAGTGAGTTTCGAAGTACTTGGTAAAGAAATGATCATGTATGCCGGGTCGTTTAATTATTTTGCAAATAAATGTTAGCGGATTTTCATCAAGAACGGTCAAGAGGCGATATTGTGAACACTACTATTAATTTAAATCTACAAATCGTCCATAATATAATTAAATTCAATGATAAATGATTGGCGCGATAGACTTATTTATATATAAAATACAGAGGAAAATTATTTTTATGAACGCAATCAAGGTTTAATTATCTTCATACCAAAGTAAAAACACTCAAATATAGAAAATCCACAATAATTATCCTTAAATGTGAAATTAGAATTTCAGATACTCAATACAAGCATAGTTTCTTAATCTAGTTATCATTATTCTACAAAGATTCAGTATTAAATCAGCACAAAATATATACAACATAAAAATTATGCACATTACAGAAATGAGTATACACCTAACATATATCTATCAAAAATCATGTCTCAATAATATTATTTAGTCAGATTATAATATGGTACATCTATGTCTATACAATCGATTATCCGCAGTTCTGATCAAAAGGAATTATTTTTTTCTCTCTCAGATTCTACAAATTTTACTACGATATAATGATAATTCACCTAATAATTTGAGTATACCGTAACTGTACATTAATTGATCTGTCACTGAGACACCTGCTCCACGCTTAATCTTGATGGAGCCGATAAGTTTTTCCCTTTTTTTTCAACTTTAATAGAATATTTTCACATTATATCAAAAAACACTCTGTCATGAATAATCTTAACAGTATCATCACGATAGTTATAAACTTCAAAGTTATCAAACATTTAACTAACTAAACCCCAAATTCATAAACCATAAATTTTCCTGCAGACAACAATCTTCTTCCACATTGAAAATTATCAACACCCACAGATGCAAAACAAAACCATTCATATCATAAACTCTAAAGATCTTACTTGAAACTGGAAGAATCTAGATTAACGAAGAAAGAGAAAGATAATCCAGACTTAAAGCAATTGCAAAACACGCATAAAGTCAACAAGGTCGCTCTCTTTAGACCAAAATCTATTTCTAATACTTACATCAAATCAACATTAAACAAATCAAACAAAATAGAAAAAGAGAACCGAAGATCAGACCACTACTGTTAAGAGAAAACATCTTCGGAAATCGAACTGGCTTACAAACAAAGAGACAAATGACGATAGATTGTTTTAGAGGACGGACCTATTTCAGTCGCTAAAGAGAAATACGGATGCTCCGTCCTGTGCTGATTCAACTAGTCTCCCACTTTACTGTCGTCTCACAAAGTAGGTAGAGACTTTGTCGCTGAATTGCTCCTCACTAGGATTTTTACATTCTATCTTGTCCGATCATGCAATTACAAGTCACGCCCACACAACGAGAACTGGTTTTGTATATGTAGGTGTCAAGAGAAGTAAGTTGAAAATATACAATAAGTCCATGAAATGTGAGAAATGAAACTATGAAGGGATATTGAGGGAAGTTAAGAGAGACCGAGGTATGTAGGGTGCAAAGCTTACTACTAATATTAAGGTTGTTGAATGGCGAATTTTAAGAGAGCTAGAAAGATACTGAAACCAAGGAGGAACTATAAGGTAGATTTATATATTTGTAACTTTGTGAAAGAATGACTTGATTGTTTTCGATTTTATATTAATAAAAAAGTCTCTTAATAGATAT
The DNA here is from genome assembly GCA_008642245.1 of Bassia scoparia. Lineage (NCBI taxonomy): Eukaryota > Viridiplantae > Streptophyta > Magnoliopsida > Caryophyllales > Amaranthaceae > Bassia > Bassia scoparia. The sequence goes on along the minus strand of SNQN01007812.1, from coordinate 15,154 downwards.
AGTAATCAAATAAACATTAATACTGGGAAAGTGAGAGAGGAGATGGTATTTTTTAAGTGAGGTAAGAAATAGAGATAATGCGAATACTTTTTGGCCATATCGCTAGAAAGATAATTTTTCTCACACTAGAAATGGAATTATCCACGCTAAGCGGAGTGTATTCCACTCTAGGCTAACTGCATAGAGAAATAAAAATGTCGAGCTCTAACCTTAAAATTAAAAGAAGTAGTCCCAAACTTATCTAATGACACACCAAACGGCTCTCTCCACTTAGGAGTGTCGTTTGTCTTACACGCACTCACCCGTAGTGCCTCTAAACTTAAGAGCCTAGTTCCCTCCTGCGGGCTATTTCCTTTGAATACAACATTGCTACCCAGTCGTCTGTGCTGCTTATGTACTCCTCAATACCTCCCGCTCATGGCTTCATAAACCGTTGTCTTGTCACTAGAACCCCGCGTTCGCTGCACGTTTAAGCGTTGTTGCATTTTGCTCTTTTAGCTTGTGAGTCTGTCTCCGTGCAACGGCTCCTTCAGAGCCAGTCTGCTAAGTCGCATACAAGCCTTGTGTAGCTGCTACTTATACACAATGGTTGGGAAATAGTGCATGTTCGAAGCCTGGAGGCTCCTCTCAAACAACTTCTTCTTTCAAGTAACGATTCAGAAAAGCTGTCTTGACATCTATTGAAACCAATTTGAAGTTCATGTCGTGAGAGGCAGCAGGAACAAAGAGATGGATAAATTCAGTTTATTGCTATAATTGGTCTGGAGATGTCTTTGATTTGCAAGGAGTTTTGCATCGAATTTTGGTTTGAATATTGCAGATGTCATTTTATACATATATACCTGAAAATTTACTCTTGGTTTCAATTTGCTTGACTTGTAATATATTTTTTAAGTTTGGTCGCACATTGAACACTAGCTCATTATGTGCTTTATGTGTGTAAGTACTATGATTGTTACTCCTAATGGTGTTTGTATCTTCGCTCATATTTGTGTTTGTACGTAGAGCGTCTATAATTGGGTTTGTACCTTGATTCATTCACTAAAATAGTGTCCTTAGAACTCTCATTTTTGCTACTTTTGCGATGATTTCGGTCCTCAGTGTCTTCATAAGTGGCACTTATGGTTCACATCAATATAAGAAATGAAGTTCATGGTTCTTGAGTATTCATTGGTGGTATAAAACCACCTCCATACTTGCATAGGACGTATAGGATTACTTCTCGAGATTTCAAGTTTCAGTACGGTATTGAGGTGGCACACATTAGTTTGAGGGCCGTAGATACCTCAACGGTCCGTTGGAAAATCGGTACATGCTGGAGACATATAAAATGAGTAGAATGCACAAATATGTTTATTGTATATTAACTACACACATTCTTCTAGAGGAAGTTAGTATATTAAATCAAAATAACCATAAATTCAGAAATTAATATCTATAATATCAATTCTTACGGATTTAATTATATATCTCAGTCAGTGGAATGATAAAGATACTAACACATAAAATTATAGATTAAACTTATTATAAAACATGAAAATCACAGATATCATTGTGCAACAGTAAAATTTCCAAATTGATACCATACTCTTAATTATACAAAGCATGTAATCCGACACTATCGTAGAGCATATGTTCCCCTCAACTGATGCACCATTTAAGACACATTTCTAAGTCCAGAGGATAAAAGATATATGTAATACAACTTGTCCGTAGTTAGTTGCTTGAATATTACGGATCACTTTAAATTTAAGTAAAAAACCCATATTAACTGATTCATGATAAGATAAAGAGAATACAGCTTGCATAAACTCAAACCCTCATATACATTTGATTAGATAAGTTAACCCCATCATAGTTCCCCTAGAGAATGTTGGTAACGATTTCATCTTAATCTTATGAATTTACACTAGAAACTTGTTATTTTTATCTCTTTCTACTGTGTGGATTGCGCTATAACACTTCATGTTGTCACCAGATTTTGTCTGACCTATCAAATTATCATATTACTATTCAACCAACAAATAAATGCGCATTCCTCAATGTGTCACTCAACTGAAACATTCGTGGTGCGTGGTATATCTTAGTTCACAAGTAGAGTATCCTTCGCTTGGTTATACCATATATTTGTGAGTATTCCACCAGAATTTTCGAATCATGCCGGGATTCTTTTAGCCATAGATGAAACTAGCGTTTTCTTCCCCAATTCCTTCCCAGCCTGAATTTATCCTATATATACTTTGGTATACATTCATTCTGTTTACCCGTTTGCAGCTTGACGGAGTTGACTCCAATATATCTCTTAGCAGAATCTGACATTCGTTCTGACGTACCTTGACATCAAATTACATTATGTGATCTTCAGGGGATCAAATTCTTTATAGTTCAATGTATCTACACAACCGGTCCTTCTCATTGATCTTTTATCCTCAACTATCAGGACTCAATTTGTAATAGTACTCTGCATAATAATACTCACTGTCCCTGTGGAGTATATATACTCCATATGTAACCAGACACAAAACCTTCACTCATCAACGTTCTGAAGGTCGAACTTATCCCGAATTCAAGTCCCGTATCCTGAGGTACCATTCAATTTATGCATCTATTCAACTTATCTATTGTACAACGTAAAATAAACCTTTGCCTTGTACGTACACAATGGTGAGAAGTGTCGACACATAATACGATGCTGTTTTTTCCTTCTTATTGCCTTCCTCCATTGTACGTGAGGAAGATATTACATAACTGTTGTCAATTCTTTTCTGTTGAGCGCTATAAAGATAAGTTCTATAGGGATCGTGAGCAGGAGTGTTGCGCTCTATTGCCTACATGAATGTAAACATGTTTATCAATAGGTATTAGTTCGTATCCACTCCTGCTTAGGCTAAGAAAAATCCTTAGGGAATGTGTAAGTCACCAAGCTTTTCGAAGTGATCGCCATTTGTGTATCTATGCTGCCATAGTATCCTTTAAGGTTTTTGTTCTATCAGCTTGTAAGTTCATGACGCAGCTAGCCTCGTCCTTCGATTAATCCTACTTCAAAGATGAGGATGCAGTTGCTTTAGAGACAGATTAAGAAATTATGATTTTTAGAGGACGCCGAAATGTTCACCATACATTCCGTTTCTGAAATTCTCTCTTTCGCGATAACGATGTGATAATAATTCATAAGATCTTTACCTCGTTTCTAAAAATATGATAGGGAACGGAATTTTACAAAATCCGTCTCTAATTAATTAGGTAAAAACATTTTATTTTAAAAGTTGTGAAAAAATTCAGTTTATTTAGGGACAGATTTTTTATTGACCCCACTGGATAAGAGCTCTATCAAACTTTGATAGAGATGCTGCAAATCTATTGAAATATACCGCTTAACACCCCCGAATATAGGGACGGTTGTTTAATATCCCGTCTCAAATTAGAGACGGATTTACATATTTCCGTCTGTGCAACTCTAGTCTGAAATGTTCTTGCAGAACTCCTATTTGATAAGATTATACTAGAAACAGAATATGTATAAAGGCACGAACTATGATAGATGTGCCTTTAGTGGATATCTCACAGATCTAACTTATCTTCCTATAACACATATACACAACTATCTGCGACTCTTCACCTTTCTGCTCTCGCCCATATCATCCCTTGATCGCCATCCACGGTTTTACTCTTCGCTCACACCTTCATTAAGACACGCAAACTAACTTCGCATATCTGCATTTTTCGCGATTATGTTCACTATCTTCCTCTCTTCCTCTCTTGTGGCGTTCTTCCATCTTATGTACCTCTGTATCTTAACTCCATACTTCTCTCTTAAAAATAGGTGATTCAGAGAGATAGTATTTTATGACTCTCAACTATTCTCAAATTCTTTCCTTGTTTCAGTGCTATTATTCTCGCTCGCATCACAATATTAACTCTTATATTCTGCTCATAACCCTCTATTACCTCTTCATTACATTAATACATCCGGAGATATAGTTTCTATGCCTCCTTATCAATAATATTAGTCATTGGGTTGAGTTTTTCATGCCCCAAATTTATACGAAGTGTCGCTATTGACTTATATGTTATGTCGTCCAAAAAATCCACTATTTATTATGCAGGTTTTTTGCTCTTCCAAAAGGCCATCTGATTCTTTTTCAGCGACTGCAGGTCACAATGCGAACTCGTCCTTTGGGCAAAAATTTTTAGTGATTTGGTTTTTTTATTCTCGCGTTCCAGGTATATAATGACTCAGTGTAATGAAAATCAATCTATCCAACACTATGTGATTATTTACCTTTCTGAGCAGAGTATTTAGCGAAACTGAGTAATTTGCGGATCTTTAAAACATAAGTTTCGCTTGTACTAACTACATTATAGTAGAATAAAGATCAGCTTTGAAATATGGAGTATTTTATCGTTGTTCGTCACATAAGTTGTAAGATATATTTATCTCCAAGGTACACTTACGATAGGTGTTCAGTATACTCCATAAATAGTCGTCCCTTCAATCGAGTCAAATGATATTAATCAGCATTTATTCTCTAATCTAAGTTTTAGATGTTATGAACGTAGGACTTTCATTTATCCTCTAACTGCTTACCGTTTTTGTTGAATTTATTAGGCCAATATAATATGTTTAATGCCTACAGCTTCCTTCTTGTTCGTTGTTGTTCTCATAATCCAATGAGATGATGAGTCACATTTCCCTTCAATTCATTATAGTCTTAAGCTATAGTTTGTAGATTCAGGACTATTTATCTCTGTTATATACTCTTTTGTCCTCGTAGCTATGTGTCTTTAGTATAGGAACAGCTAGCGTTGTAGGAGTTCTCGATTTTTCAAGGCCACGTGGACTTTTGGGTTGATGTGCCTGCCTATACCAGCTGGTATCGTGTTGAAGTTGGAAACTTTGCTTTTTGGTTTGAAAGTATGCTTGTATTCCTCGCTAAGACACTTGATTAGGTTCCGTTGTTTAAATATGCGATATCAATAGCTTTTGAGTATTATTAGACATAATAGGCCTTCATTTGGGTAACTCAATGGTAAGTATGTATGTGTCTTTCCAGTTATTTATTTTTATGCTACACATCACTATATTTGATTACGTTTTACAATTGGATATAATTGCATATGTAATTCTTATTTCGGTCATATCACTCAAGACCAATCTTTATACAGAGGTTGCTATTCACTGTCTTGTTCTTTCTTCCAGCTATCTAGCTCCCCATTAGTTATGAATATCATTCTAGTGTACTTTTTAGAGCTACCGGACGCATCGTATTTACAGCTGTAACTATTTGAGATTCATAGCTTATGCGTTCATACTACATTTACTGCCTTGTTTGTTTCGTGTTATTTGTGGAACCCATTGTGTGTTCTGGAGTTGACCACTTGGGAATTTTTCTTCTTCAGCAGTCCACTAGACAACCAAGTCGACTACTGTTCCCTGAACACATTATGATCTAGATTACTCGGAAGTCAGTCGTTTTGTACAACTATGATTTTGCTCTTTTTCAAACTCTGTTGCCTCTGTTTCAAGCATTTTCAATAAAAGCTATTCCGTTCATCCTTAGATTTCAAGTCAATTTTCAATTTTTCTAAATCCATTTTAAGAATTGAACACCACGACTAATTGTTCACATACAGAACTATCCTACTTACCTTTCCTTCAACTCATGAATTTCATAGCTAGATCACATATTGTCCTTCATACTCATCATCATTTTGACAGATTTCGTGATCAGGATGAGTAGGGGGAACAATAAGCATGCACTTTGGTCATACAAATTCACTATGCAATTCTTGAACATCATCTAATAACAAGTTGAGAGCTTGCAATAGGTCAGGTTTGCTAAAGATTCTTTGTCCTTTCCTTGGCTATAGCAAAGTTGATTGGATCCTTTGGATTTTGACTTCAAACAACCAGAGGACCAGTTAACCACCACCATATCATTGGAAAATCATTTTAATGAAGTTGTGACTTAACTACTTCCAATTCACTTACACTAGTGTAGTGTTACCTCTAATTTTCTTTTTCATTCTTTTAATTGCAATGCAAACATCCTTAAGTGATTCACAACTACTTGCAACTAGCAATTTCATATTCTTTTGTTTTCTTCTTAGGTTTCTTTTTACCTTCTTTATAAGTAGTACTTAAAGCAAGTCTCAATCAAGCACAGTTTCCAAATATTCAACGCATATTATCTCTATCATAATTATACATATTCACGAATTTTAGAGATAGCTACCTATTGTGATACTGGTTCTCCTGATTTGGCCAGGAGACATCTATTCTGACTACTGTTCTCTCTGAACTGTTTTGGGAACTGTTCAAGGAAGTATCATATAGACTTTGTCTTCTGATAAGTCTTCCTCCTCGTCTGTAATTAGACTCTAAGTTGCCCACACAAAAGTAACCATGGCTCTTTTGAACGCTTGTTTTTCGTACTTTATGCTTTGCCTATCTCCACGTGATAGTTTTTGATGAGATGTCATTCTTCCCAGCACTTGA
>SNQN01007811.1:5997-24371 GCA_008642245.1 Bassia scoparia | reverse complement strand
GTGTTGTGTATGAGGCTGATTTCTTTTTTAACAAGCAGCATATCCCTATCCCTAAGGATGATGTTTTCTTCTGTTTCGGACATGACGTACGGCCCGAGGCTGATTTCTTTATTTTTATATCCACCCCGACGGCTACGACATTTTTAAGCCTGAGGTGAGATTGGAAGTCGGAAATGTGGTGCTCTSTGATGCTAGACGAATCGGCAGCGTCGGTAGTCACAGTGACAGTCTCACCGTGGACGTTCAGGTCACGGCAGCTTCCCATCTTTTTGAGGTACTTATCAGGGATGGCACTCATTTCGGGTGATCTGACGACGCTGTTGATGGCCTGGCTTTTACACTCAGGCAATGCCATTTGGTATTTATAGGACTCGAGGAGCTCATTCATTTTTATTCATTCAACTTCATTCCAAATTTCACTAAAGAGATGTATGAATTCGAAGACTTGGGAGTTGGGACTGTACAATTTTGACTAGCCTACGTATACTACTTAATGTATTCATGCAAATGCTATCAAACAAGCTAACTATCTAAGGTTAAATGCGGCCAAAAGCTAACCTAGGAAATCAAAGAGCCCTATGTTTTCAAATCGGATAATCCYATCCGATTCGAAAATCTGAATTTTTTTTGTCGGGAAAATACTGATATGAATTCGTCCTGAAAAGTTTTCGGATATCTAATTCGAAATATTTGAACAACTATTTTCCAATCCAAATTTGAATCAATATCCGAATTTTCTGATCGGATCGCAGATCGGATGTATACATTTTTACCTAATTTTCTTTTATTTTTCCATATTAAATTATTTTTTAATAAAAAATCGAATATTTCGAATATCCGAAAGTGCAAAAGCTCTGATCCGAAACACCTGAAATCTTAAAAACCGGACTGCATATTCGATTTTTTTGGGATCGACTCGGCCGGATCACAGATCGGATAGATCAAATCGGATATTTTTGAACACTTCTTGTACGGAGTAGATAGTTTTGGAAAAGGCTATACATATACTTAGTATTTATTTCTTTCWAATTGGTTTATACAAATGGGTCCTCATTTCAATTCTTAAAAGTTTCATTTTTAAATATATAATTTGCAATTAGCTCTTATATGATTTGATGATACACTTTGTTACATTTGTATATGTAGGTAGCACATACACTTAGTATATTTGATCATAGTTTTGAAAGATAAAAATTATTACAGAGTAATTTAATATTTTCAACTTAATATTTTGAGTGGAAAGGGGAGGCCTAGTGTCAACTTAACTTTGACTACCCAACTTATTATGAATTTTTAAAAAAAATAAATATAACAAACTCATAATCTATTAATTTCCCAAGGTTCATTCGCTTTGAACTTCCCTCAATTTTATTATTATTTGGAAAACTCTATAATAATAATAATAATAATAAAAATAATAAGAGATATATATATATTTAGTAGATTCACTATCTCATGTTGTTAATAGTACATTAGTACGTGTTAAAATTCTAAATGTATATATACAACATTTAGAAATGGAGTATAAGGGAATATGGGAGGCAGAGTGGCGGTGGCGTCTACGTAAAAACTCCAATATTTCCCTCCTCCCATAAATATATACATACGAATACATTAAAAGGAATAGAGGAAAGATTTTTATACACATATGATAACGTATATATAGATAGATAGATAAAAGCAACCCAAATTAAAATTAATTAGATTTTTTTAATGCAAAAGCGGACTTTCAATAAAAAAGATTAAGAAGCAGAGACTCCATTGAGTTCTCTTAGGTACAATCCCATCCCAATTCAATAGATAGATAAAAGCAACCCAAATTAGAATTAATTAGATGATGTTCCATTTTGTTCACCAAAAGATACGGATGACTAAAAACATTACAATAATAGCATTGATATATTGACCATAGATAATAAGCAAGGGTACTTAATTAATTTCTAGTCGACGCCGGAAATGGAACTCAATAGCTTGGAAGCAATGAGGTAGTGAGCCACAGCATCATTAATGGTTTTTTGGTCATTTCCTCAGTTAACACCATGGATTCCTGGAATCAACTTCAATTCAAATCCGTTCCGTAGCCGGGCCATTATACTGGACACCTATTCCCGAGCATATCTGCCAGTGTTGATGTAGTGAGACCTGGTTTCTTAAGACCCTTGCAGCAGTTTCTCCCGCCGAGACACACAGTGAGTTCCACTTATAGACACATTACAGTAACCGTCGTGCGCAGAAAAGTTTGTAACATTTCTCACACACGCTGGAGGTCAAACGAAGCAAATGTAATTATTTAAATCTTTAAAGATATCGTAAATTGCATTAGGAATATTTTTAACCATTATAAGGATGAATAAGGTACGTGCAAAAATGAGGCAATGGTTACTTGCGGAAGAACTATCATATTCTTTTCGAGAAACTGAGGTCAGGCTCCATCCAATTCTCTTTTTCACATCTACCCTACGGCTTTGACGTTGTTTTAGACTGAGGTGAGCCTTGAATCAGATATGTGTTGTTCTGTCACGGCAGAAGAATCAGCGGAGTCGACGACAAATGAGTGACGGTCTCACCGTGCGACATTGAGGTTACTACACGCTTCCCATTGTGTTAAGGTACTTAGCAGGTTTGGTGTGGCACTCATTTTAGGCCAGGGGAGACGTACGATTTTGAATCTGAATGAGTACAGTGTTTGATTTATTAGGTGTTTGCATTTATTTTAGTTTTTATAATACAGGAGATTATGCACCGCATTCAACTTCATTCCAACGTCAAATCAATATTCATATAATTAATAATGTTGATATCTAAAGAGAATAGGTCTAATTGCAATTTTGACTAGTCTAATCTTGTGAATTCTTGCATGGTCTATTAATAATATTGGCCGCTCATTTACCTTCTAGTAAGGTTATCATGGGCCCGGTCGGGCCGAGTTCGGATCGGGCTTAACTTTGAGACTTAGCTCTTTGGTGGCCCCGTAGTCGCTTGAATCGAGCTGTTTTGTCCCAAGAGCCTCAAATAATGAACGGACCTTGGTGGGCCTTTTCGGTCGAGCGTCAAAAATCAACTGAAAATTCATCGAAAAAATGTCAACAAGATCCTTCACAATAATTTGAAAAATCAGCCCGGTCGATTTCGGGCCTGAAATTCACCTTTACTTTCTAGCTTCAATTTGTGTTCCAATGCCTTAATTGTGTTTTAAGAAAATTCTAAAGTTATACACTCACATGATGATTACATTTTCCTAAAACGTACCTATACTTTAGAGCTTTCGAACGTTAAAAACCTATACCTTATTGATCCTATTCATTAATCAACTATACCTTCCCTCTATTAAACAACTAACACTTTAGTTAAATTTAAAAATGGTTGTTAGGGTGGGTTACTTGCTTAAGGAATTGACTCTGGCGTTATTTTTGTAATTTTTGTTTTTGTTTAAAAGTTAAATAAGGTTAACTATACAGAGTTGAGTAAGACATCACAATCTGATTAATAATTGGTAGTTCATTGGTATTAATTGAGAAAAAGTCTCAAAAGCATATGTACAGCTTAGAAAAACGCTATACTTTTCCATGTGTATAAGCTTAGATAATCCGATACGGAGGGATAAAAATAACGAGCGTCCGGTGCGTAGATAAAAAACTAAAAGGAAGAAATAATTAAATGAATATAAACCATTATTACACGATTATTAACCGCGTGATGTTTGATCATGTATTTCAATTGTCACTATAGAAAATTTATTAATTCTCAGTTTAACGCTCGCGGCACCCGTCAGCGGAAAAACTTAATCTACCTACCGGGTTGACTACCCACCGCTAATATAGTGTTTGTTAGTTGGCATTGAGGAATAGAATTCCAACTTGTTTAAAATATATTAAGTATACATTTATTATGTAGTATTGGTTCAACACTGGTGGTGATGTAGCAAATGGTCCCCACGGTCAACATGTCGATACTTATAATTACAGATGAAAAGTCGGTCAAATTCATTCTAATCAAGGAGGTATGGGTAAGTAGTTAATAGATACGAAAAAGTATTTAATTGAGTTTACAGTATGTTACAGTTTCCATTGTAAATTCATAGTGCATCAATGGCTTCTTAATTAATCTTCAATTGGGAATTTGGGACGGAATTAAAATTTGATCTACCTTTGTTAATAGAGTTTGACTGTTTAATTTATTTATTTCGAGATAAATTTTTCAGTATATAATCTTTACAAATTCCCAAGTATATAAGGGTCATAAGCAAACGTTGGGATTGTTAAATACCATTGAATCTGAAGCGGTGAAAACATAAAACCGAATATTATACTCTCCCTTCGTTTTTATTATTAATTTGTTGTACCTATAAGTAATACAGAATTTTAAGAAAAAGTAATAAAATTATCTCAAAAAACTGGAACAACTAATAAAAACGAATACAATATTTCTATTTTTATTTTTACCCTTATTCGCATCACATTGACTATATGTTTTTTTTTACAAATGGTACGGTATTTTTTTGTTTTTTTGACAAATGGTATGGTATTTTTGACAATAATCCCTTTGAGAGGATCATAACCCATGGTACCATTGTCAACAATACCGTATTCTGAATTATAAGAGCACCCACAATGGTTAGAAAACAGGACTAGCTTGCAAATAACTAAAATTGCAAGCAACAAGCTCGCTCATGCATTATGGGGAAAGTGAGCTTGTTGCTTGACTTGAGTTTGTAACTCAACAAAACTACTACCTTGCTAATATATTTTGTTTTTTTAATTATTATGATATTAAATTAAATGTATATTTGTAAACCTTAGATTTTAAAAATAATAAAAATTGCATCAATCCACAACTACATTTGAGCCAAATACCACAAGAACACTCAGGCATTCCATCAAGCAGTTGGAGTTCATCCCAAAGCCTTTTCATCTTAACAAAATACTCAGTTACAGAAGTCTCACCTTGCTGTAATGAAGAAATTTGTCGGTGAAGAGCAAATAAACGAGGAGCATTACTCTTACCATAACGTTCATTGATCTCACTCCACAATTCCGCAAAAGATTGCACAAAATTAAAAGATTCTGCAAAATTCTTTTCCATTGAATTCTGCAACCATGACAGCACCATATAGTCATTTCGAATCCACTTGCCATAATCAGATGCATCAGGATCAGGAGATGGCAAAGTGCCAGTAGCGAAACCGAATTTATTTCTCGCAATCAATGCAACCCTGACTTTGCGGCTCCAATCGATGAAATTAGCACCATTAAAGAGGTGCGAAGTAAGAAGAAGACCAGGATTATCACTGTTGGAAAGATAATACGGATCATCAGCATTTTGATTAATTTCRGGAGTTTCTGCTTGAGACATGATGATGATGAATCAAGAAGATGAGAGAAGAAAGAAAAACAGAGACAACAAGAAACCGGAGATGAGGAAAGAGAAGAAGAGAGAGAGAGAGAGAGAGAGAGAGAGAGAGAGAGAGAGAGAGAGAAAGAGAGAGAGATGATCAACGAAGAAGATGAAGAAGCTTCTAGAATTCCTGGAGCTCTGATACCATGTGAATTAGAGAGAGTTTGAGTGAGGAAGAAGCATTTGAGAAAATATTATTGAAAATGAATTTCTTGCCCTCGATAATTTACAAGGGGCTATATATATACAATGGGAAAATCCATTAATGCTAACTAACTAATCATAGTAAGCTAACAAACTTTAACAAACGCAATAGCTATAGTCTACAATTATGCTACATTATGATTGCAGTTTTGTGTATCAGTGTTTTAGTGTGTGTAAGAAATGCTTTAAAGTTGAGTACCCTGAATGAGTCAATTGTTTCTTGTTTTTATTTTTTTTATACGGAGTACTAATTTCAATTCTTGTTTACTAAAAAATCTCTCAATATATACCTTCAAATATACAGTATATAAGAAGTAACAAAAACACTACTTGTAGCACGATAATTAGACACGCTTATGAAATTCAAGGTATGTAAAAGATGAAATAAATGATATAACCTAATAAACAATAGTATAAATAATTACAAATTTACAAGAGTAGTTTGTATTTCCAACTTGATTGACCCATCAACAGGGAGTTCACAACCAGAAAAAGCAAGTATTTAATTAATGAGCTACACTGTGATAGAGTATATATAACATATTATCGGATTTCACCCATCAGTTTAAGTTAGTTTTAGGTTGATAAGGTACGGTTCGTTAACATGATATCAAAGCCAAAGTGACATAAAAATCACATGTTCAAATTTTTCTTCCCTCTCCCTGGCCTTCTAAGGTATAATTCGTATAGGTATATAGTTGGGCCTGTGATTCATCACGATTTCAGGCTCAAATGGTGTTTTATGTAATTGAGAGTGATAGAGTATATAACATATTTCAACTATATATTAGATTAAACTTTTAGTTGAGATGATATGATTAATTTTATGTACAGTAATACACGTAGTCACATAGTATAAGTATTAATTAATGAGATACAAAAGTTTCAACTTCCAAGTAATAAGTTCTGTATTTTTATTTTTATTTTTTGGTAGAAGAGACAAACAGCACACAAACTAGAAAGCACCTTTCCTCGCCTTATTACTTGCTAGTTGCTATGCATGCGTCCAGTTTCAGAGGAGTGTTTTAAACATCCACTTTGGGATATTAATCGTCAAAGGCCTTGGGACTAACTAAGCACTTCTGATGTTAGTACTCCGTAATGGGAAAAACTTTGTTTACCCACCGGCTAAACATTTTTTTTTTTTTTTTGACGAGAAAACAAAGGAAATTATTACTTAAGGGCTGAGAATCATCCGAAGTTTACAAACTTTGAGATTTGGGGAGGATATTCTTAACCATAATCGGAGATCATCATAATGACAAAGAAAACTAGCAAGTTCACGGGCAACCTCTATTCCCACGCTCGTCTACCATGCCACAAAGAACCAATCTACACTTCTTAGCATATTTTCAAGGATTCTTTAAAATATTACCAAAATAAGTACCCTCAACACAATGCTTCTTCAAATGCGAACTATACCAATGCCCATAAACTTACCCCTTTAAATACAGATAATGTAGAAGTTAGTCGATACGACGTTCGGTACCACCACATCAAACTCAATAATCAATATTTTATTATTGTATTTAATGAATTGAGTGGCATGACCCCACAAACCGGGTTAGATGATAGTCCTGCCCTACCTTCCAGTTCATATACAAGTATTTAGGAAAAATTTTTCTACACCTAGGGCAAAATTAAAAGGACGGAACCTTATCTTATATTTTCAATGCATCATACCTTATAATCTAGGATTTTATTCTCAAACCGGTTAACAATTTCCACCTTGCAGTTTCTTCCTTCAGTTAACTACTATCTCAAAACAACACACCTTCTTGATAAATTCATATGAACCTCTAAACTAATTATATTATCTTTTAACTTTTATTCTCAGGGCTAGACACCTGCATCCAGCTCAGCTCCAGTTCACCAAAAAATATGTACAACATACTAAGTCTCTAAATTATTTCTTTCCTCTTTAAAAAATGTTTACACTATGAAGCTAAGAGTAAACCTAGAACACTGTATCCGTGTGCTATAGAAAACAACAAACCATTACTCGCGTAATAGACAGATAGAGTATCCCGGTCCGTAGTTGATTGAAAATAGATTCATGAGCTAAAATTAAAAAGGAAAATTCTTCCTAATCGACTCCCCCTGATAAATACACACTACACAACCGTAATCGTTTCCAATTCTCACAATACCAACAATAACGCGTATTCAAACTTAATCCCTGCCAATACTTTTAATCTTAACGGTTTATCCTCTCTCCTCTCTCTCTTCCCACCAAAATAATATTTATCCATTGGAAGTCCAAGAGCAGCAATGTTACGATAATATACTTAGATACGATCATCACATCAAGACCCAAACACGTTACATAGCACCCCTAAAATAAAGCTCACGATTTACATTTGCAAATAATTCGATTCTAAGATGCAAAGTAAAACGTAATCACCTTCACATGGGGGTGAATCGCAGTAACAAACTACCACATCAGCATCAATTCACTCGTAACGCAATGAACAGAAGGAAGTAGCAAAGTAGTAAACTAACAAGCGCAAACCACCGACAATGACATAACGAGCACCCGATCAATTATTAAAAAAGTTAACAACCATATCTTAGGAAATAAAAACTAACTTACAGGCTCCATTCTATTTCGTACAGGGAAAACAAATTCTCATAAAAATCACTTCTACTAGGAAACAATTATTCAAATGGAAACCTTAGACTTAAACCGTAAACCCACGCACAACTAAGAAAACATATTTAAGGTGGCACCGACGAGAAGCTTTTGACAGCAATTCCGCCCGGTAAACTATGTGAAAGCTCACTCATAGACCCACAATTTTTCCACTTGTTCTCTCGCGCGAATAATAATTGTCTTGGTTCACCTTCGACATTATTGATCCAACCAGGATGTGCCACGAGAACTTAACAGACCGCATGGTTGTCCTCATACGGGATCCCAGCTTCCATCTGCTGCGGACCTTCAACCTCGCCCCTCCTTCATCCCAACCACCCCTCAACAATATAAATCGGTTTCTTCAGAATACTCTGCCAGCCGCAGATTCCACCACACGATGGAACATAACGACTCGAACATCCCCCCGACAGCACGACAGTAGTCCTTCGAGCGCACTGCCGTCGCTATCAGACCGAGTATAGACTTAGATACGTATCGCGACCAACAGACACTGATAGTTCGCGCGGTTTACTATGAAATTTCGCAATGATTCGGGCCAAACCAACAAGCATCATGCACACGAACGAATCCATTACGGAAGATTCTATAGGAAGATAATCAGCAGCCGTAAATGTTGACCCGGCACATATGACCATCCCTTTTTCTTGGTATCAAACCCAAGGCAACGAACGTGTTTCACCAGTCGGCTTCTTTCCACAGCATCTAGTCCAAAAACACTCTTCTGCCCCGAACCCAGCGACCCAACAAAACGCCAACTCCACCCAATCCACCAAACAAACACCCACACCACGAACCAGTCTAAAACCAAAGCAACCGCGGGAGCCGACAGAGGGGCACGATCGCCAACCCGTGCGAATGTCGCGCCCCGCCAGGCTTACCGATAATAACTCCGGTGGTGATCAACTCGTTTTTCAATACACCGCGGATCATCTCCACACAGTCCTTGAGTCTGTTAACGTAGAAAAACCTCAAAAGGTCGCCACTCTCATCAATCGCCCATTTTCGAGATACTTTCGTGGGATACATTCATCAATATGTAGATATAATACTGCTGTGACTCAACTAACTTTGTTGACGTGGCTTATTGTCCTTTTTGTGTGGGTGTTTTAGTTTTGTTGTCTGTATATAGACTAGGTGCACACCATGACAGTTAATGATTAATAATAGATTAGCAGTGAATGTTGTCCTACAGACACCCCTTAAAAAACCTGGACTTTTGCGCATACTGTATCATTTTAAATAAAAAAAATTTTGGTCCACTAACGTAGCACAAATATCCAATCTTCTTCTTTGTTGACCACGTTTCATAAGGGTGATTTTGACCCATACCATGAGCTATGGGTGTTTGACTCATCCGTGCCAAAGGTGTTATGAAAACGCTGTCCTAAGGGTGTGGTGTTCTGGTTGTAACCGGCCAGTCCGAAAAACTCAACCACACGCCTATGTTTCACCGCTTCTACACACATTCCGTCTAACAACCACACCTCCGCATCACCCGGAAACAGCCCTATTTGGCAATGCCCTTTGGCTTCGCGTCCGCTCTGAACTCATTGCCTTACTTTTGGCATGTGGTTCAAACACCCTTTGAGCGTGGTGTCATACCTTTTGGAGGTGGTGTAGACACACAAAAAAAAAAAGAGCAGTGTCGGCTTATGTGTGACAAATTTTTTTATATGACTGAGTATTCGCACAAGTCGTTTTAGATGGAATTGTGGGACAAATTTTCCTAGGATATTAATATTATTATAAGGTACTCTCCTCACAGTATCGGTTTCCTTAATATACAAAAATGATGTTTTTCACGTTTATCAAGTGAACAATTTAAAGGGAGGTAACGAACAAATTAAGCAACATTGTTTGTAATTTGATACAATCAGAAATGAACGAATTGAACTTGTATACTATATCTTAAATATAGTATATTGTTAGAGTTATTTCTTAGACACCTTTAAACTATCTCCTTCAAATGGTGAAAATATAGTTGTTATTTATACAATTCCAATACGGAGGAGTTAAAGTATAAAAGGTGCCCTATGCGTTGGATAGAGAATAATTAAAATGTGGATAAATATGTGAAGATGGAGATCATAAACCATTAATTACACAGATTTAATTAACGCGAGTGATTTGTGTTAACATACATTTCAAAAATTATATGTCATATTGAAAATTATATATTAGTTTCCTCATTTAACTCCCGAAGACCAATCATACAAGTTTCAATATTTATAATTACAAGATGAAAAAGGCTCGGTGGCAAATTTCATTCAACGAAGGAGGTTAAGGGCAAGTATTAATAGACGAAAAGAAGTATTTTAATGAGTTAATTACGCAGTATTGTCCCATGTATTAAACCAGTAGCAATCATCGCTTTAAATAATTCAATTGGAATTTAAGGACTTGACGTTTAATGTTGCTATTTAATATTTATGTGAATACAAGAAATATAAGTAATAAGTATTTTTCCCTTATTCATTCGCTCACTAGTTAGTTGTGCACACGTGCTTCGCTTATGACCCGGAAATTGGGAGATCCTTTTGAATATATGATTAATTATACGACTTTAGCCTCTCCTCAACACCTCACTACCTGTAAATCACAATCATTATTTATTTCTCGAGATAAATTTTTTTCAAGTATCTAATCTTTACAAATCCCAATATAAAGTCATAGCAAACGATTGGTTTGGACTTAATACCATGAACTCTTCAGAACTAAACAGCAGTAAATACCATAATGTTATTAGCCGTTCGTATTTTATTTACTTGTACATATTGTACACATAAATAATACAAGATTAAGAAAAACAGTATTACTATATAATTAATCTCAAAAAAACTATGAGAAACAACTAATAAAATTACGAACTAGAATATTTCAATTTTATTTTACCCTTATTTGCCATCACACTTGACTATATGTATTTTTTTTTATCACAAATGGTACGGTGTATTTTTTGACAATTAAATCCTTTTGCACGAGGAATCATACTATACCTGGCATAAAACAAATCCTGAACCCATTGACTTGGAAACCTGACCCGGAATTGGGTCCGATGAACAAGAAGATTTACTGAAACTCGTTTTTGTGGCCGAACCCGCCAGAAATGTCTGACCCGACCTAGTACCGTTACCTGATTTGCCGATCCGATTGATCCGATTATCTAAGTATAATACTTATGGAATGTGGTTGTTTAATTATTACGAAATCACTAATAATATCATAAGTAATAAATGTAAATATTATTGCAAAATTTCATCTTAGTCATATAAAAAAGAGGAGCAGAACGGTGTACGTTTCAATAAAAAAATTACATAGGGTGATATTGATCAAATTATACAAATTTTTGTACCTTTTAACCACTTAACCATCTTTGTGCAAATGAATAATAGTTTATTAGATTCTATACAAAATATTATGTTTAATAGATAATTAGTCATTTGAGTTATTTCACATGTTAGTACGAGCTCTGTAGAGTTCCTAAAAACCTTTAATAATGATTAATTTTGCCGAGATCATCAAAAAGAAAAAAAAGACGCATAAAAGAAAAACTTGATCCTGACTAAACGATCGAACCGACCTATGAATTACCAGAATAACATTGGTCTGAACAAGAAAAATTCAACGCTAGATTACCGGATAAAATGACCGACCTAATGTACCGAATCGGACATTCTGACCGACCGATACCGACCGCCGATCAATTTGCCAGTATAATCCTATAACCTTCATGTACCATTTGTCAACAATACCGTATTCTGAATTATAAGAGCACTCACAATGGTTAAGAAACGGACTAGCTTGCAAATAACTAAATTGAAAGCTACAAGCTCCCTCATGCCTTTAGTTTGGGAAAGTGAGCTTGTTGCTTGACTGAGTTTGTTAACTCAACAAAACTACTAGCTTCTAATATATTTTGCTTTTTTTTTTTTATTATGATATTAAATGTTATTTGTAACCTTAGATTTTAAAAAAATTAAATTGCATCAATCCCAAACTACATTTGAGCCAAATACCCACAAGAGATCACTCAGCATTCATCAAGCAGCGGGCTGAGTTTCTCCAAGCATTCTTTTATCTAACAAAATACTCAGTTACAGAAGTCTCATCTTGCTGTAATGAAGAAATTTGTTGGTGAAGGCAAATAACGAGGGAGCATTACTGCTTACCATAGTACGTTCATTGATTCTACTCCACAATTCCGCAGAAGATTGACACAAAATCAAAAGATTCTACAAAATTCTTTTCCAATTGAATTCTGCAACCACGACAGCACCTATTAGACGTCATTTCGAATCCACTTGCCATAATCAGATGCATCAGGATCAGTAGAGATGGCAAAGTGCATTGTAGCGAAACCAATTATTTTCTCGCAATCAACTGCCTACCGCTGACTTTGTGTCTCCAATTGATGAAAATAGCACCATTAAAAGGTGCTCGAAGTAAAGAAGAAGCACAGGATGATCACTGTGGAAAGATAATACGTATCATCAACATTTTGAGTAGTTTCTGGAGTCTTCGCTTGAGACGTGATGATGATATCAAGAAGTATAGAGAAGAAAAAAACAGAGACAAGAAAGAAAAACAGAGATGAGGAAAGAGAAGAAGAGAGAGAGAGATGATCAACGAAGAAGAATTAAAAGCCTCCAGAAATTCTTGGAGCTTACTGATACCATGTGATTTAGAGAGAGTTTTGAGTGAGGATAGAGATTTGAGAAAATATTATTGAAAATGAATTTTCTTGCCCTCGTACGATTTACAAGGGCATACAGATACATTCATGGAATGTCACCTTAATGCTAACTAATCTAATCATAGTAAGCTAACAAACTCTTTAGAACAACTCATAGCTATGTCTACAATTATGCTCTTTATGATGCATTTTTGTATCAGTGTCTTTGTATGTGTAAGATAATGCTTTTATAATCTTGTTGAGTACCCTAGATAGTCATTGTTTCTTTGTTTTTATTTTTTATTACGGAGTACTATATCTTCTGTTTTACTAATAATTCTCTTCAATATTAGCTTCAATATATCTGTAATATAAGAGGTAACACAACACTATTGATAGCACATAATGTTAGCAGGACGTAGTTTAGTATTTTCAAGAGTAAGTAGTTTGTCTTTTCCAATTGATTACCCGATCGGTCAAGCAGAGGAGTTCACAACCAGAAGAAGCAAGTATTTTTAATGAGCTACACTGTGATAGAGATAATATTATAACGTGTATATTATCGCGATTCATCCAGTCATTTAAGTATGTTTTAGGTTGAAATTGTACGGTTTCTTTAACATGATATCAAAGCAAAGTGACATAAAAATCACATGTTACAAATCTTTCCTCCCTCTTCCTAGCCTCTAAGTTATAATTCGTATAAGCTATATTAGTTGCCTGTGATGCATCTACGATTTCAGCGTCAAATGGTGTCTTTATTTAGATTGCAGAAAGTCTCGCAGTTCATAACACTATTTCATATATGATATTAGTATCTAGAACTTTTGGTTGAGATTAGATATTGATTATTTATGTACAGTTAATTACACATAGATAGTACTACGTATTTAAATGAGATACAAAATAAGTCTTCAACTCAAAGTAATAGAGTTCGTGTATTTGTTTTTTTTTTGGGATACAAGTATACAAAAGCACACAAAACTAGATATATCACTTTCCCTCGCCTTTATTACTTGCTATTACTTATGCCATAGTTCCAGTTTCAAAGGAGGTTTTTAAACGATCCGACTTTGGGATATTAATCGTCAAAAGGCTTGGGACAATCTTATGGCACTTCTGATGTAGTACTCGAATGGGATAAAACTTTGTTACCACTCGGCGCTATAACTTATTTTTTTTTTTGACGCATGAAAAACAAAAGGAAATTAATTATTAGTGGCTAGGAATGACTCCGACTTACAAACTTTGCGATTGGGTAGATATTCCTCTAACCAAAACTCGCGAGGATTCATCAAAATGACAAGAATAACACTAGCAAAGGTTCACGGGCCAAACTTTTATATCCAGCTCGTCTTAACATTGCCACAAAAGGAAAACCCAATCTAACCTCTCTTAGCATATCATAGGATATCTTAACAATATTACAAAACTGAAAGTCACCTCTCAACACAGATGCGTTCTCTTCAAATGCGATAAACGTTTCATTAAAACTTACCCCTTTAATTACGACTTGTAGAAAGTGGATGGTGGTATCCCATCTCAATACTCAATAATTCAAATATTTTATTATTGTAATTAGTAGTGGCGTGGATGACCCACCGGGTATTAGTTGTAGTCATGCCCTTCTCGTTAACTATACCAGTATTTTTAGGAAAAAAGTTTTTTTACACCCCCCCCTAGGAATTAAATAGCCAATTTCAATGTTTAGCATGCATTACTTTAATTCTAGATTTTCTCAAGGTTTATTCACTTTGCAGTTTCTTCCTTCAGTTAACTACTATCCTAGAAAACCTTCTGATAATATATTGAAACTCAATCTACTTAATAATTATTTTTTAACTATTTTTTCAGGGCTAGGAAATGCACTCAGGCTCAAGGGCTCGTTACAACATAATTGTACACATACTTAAGTTAAATTATTTTTCTTTCCTTCTTTTAAAAAAAGTTAAATTAAGGAAGGCTATGATAAATAAGATGTATTGTGATTTATAGAAAAACAAACATTACTTCGGTATAGATCGAATGGCTTCGGTCCGTAGTTGATTTGAAAAATAGATCCATGAGCTAAAAATTAAAAAGGAATTACTCTATTGACATTGAATAAATCATAACAAAGATGTTCCAATTCGAATACCAAGAGTAAGGATGCATTAATCATGATTTAGTATTCATTCCCCATATCATCTTCCGCCATAGTCGGAGAAGTGTTACAGAATATTTAACGATAGATCAAACATAGTCAAACACGTTACTGCACCCCCTAAAATAAAAAGTACGTTACAGCATCTTGCACTCAATTCGCTAAGATGATGTAAACGGTTCAGCTTCAACCATGATAGAGTCGAGTAACAACAACTAACAAGCAATAATACTCGAAGTTAACCAATGGAAAACAGAAGAAGTACAACCACTAGAAACTTAACCAAGCGACCGATGACATAAGTCCCAGATTAATTATTAAACAGCTAGAACTAAAACCTAAGGCCTCCATTTGATGTTCAAGGAAAAAAATTTCATGAAAATCATTTTCTCTAGGAAAACAATATCTCAATGGAAAAACCTTTGACTTAAAAAGAACCACGAAACTAAGAACTATTCTTAAGGATCGAGAGAAGCTTGAAGCAATTCGGTAAATGTGAAAGCCTCAAGACCACAATTTCACTGTTCTCGGCGATATTTAATGGTTTGGTTCAGCTTGATTATTGTCCACCAGGCATTTTTGAAGACTGTAACACAGGCCGCATGGTGTTCCGTCATACGGGTATCCCAGCTTCATCTGCTGCGACCTCACCTTCGCTCCCCTACGATAAAATCGGTTTCTTCAGACATTCTGCCAGCCAATTCACACGATGGGACATACGATCTAACATTCCCCGACAGCAGTAGTCCTTCAGAGCGTGTCGTTCAGGTTGATCTAGATGTCGCACCAAAGCAGATCTCGAGCGTTTAAAGAAATTTCGCAATGATTCGGAGGCATCATCGCACGAAATCCATTACGAAATTATAGAGATAAATCAAGCAGCTATATTTGCCGCATAATGACATCATCTTTTTCTGGGACGACGCTAGTTTCTCATCCAGTGAGTTCTGTTCACGTCTAGTCAAAAACATTGCCTGCTGCCGAGCCTCCCGGCTCGGTACCGAAATAACCTTCGGGTATCCAATCATTTCAATTATATATGCATCGATCATCATCACAAACCCTTTGGTCTTTAACTGTAAATCACCATCAATTTTCAACCACTTCATTAAATCGCCTTTTTGCACAGATATCCTTTGTTCGGTACTTATTTCATATTAGATATTACTGCATTGTCATATGCTTCAACTAACTGTTGTGAGTCTGTATGTCTTTTTTTGGTGTGTGTTTTTAGTTTATGTTTCTTATATAGCTCATACAGCTGACACAGACAAGTTATGATAATATAATTAGAGGAAAATTTGTCACAGACTCCAGTCTATAAATACCGGATTCTTTGGAAAAACTGTCAATTCATATATAAAAAAATTGTCCTACAACAAGCACAATATCCATTGTTTTCTTGTTGACCACCGTCAAAGGTGTGTATTGAACCACCGTCAATTGGGTGTTTGACACCGCCAAAGGGTGTTTGAACACTGCCCTAAGGTGTTCTGTTGGTCGTTAACGGCCACCCGAAGCTTCAACCACCCCCTATCTTTCACCCTTTCTCCTTCCTCAACCACACCCATCAACACCGGAAACACCTTTGGCAATGCCCTTTTTGGTCGCTCAACGCATGTTGGAAAACATCCGTTTGGCAGTGTCAAAACACCCTTTGACGGGGTGCCAACTACTTTTGGAGGTGGTCAACAGAAAAAAAAAGGAGCATGTGTGGCTATTTGTGACAAATTCTTTTTATTGATGACAGTATTTTCGCAAAGGGTCGTCTTTTAGTGGAATTTGGACAAATTTCCAATCAATTGTATTGTATTATAAGACGTACTCCTCCCGTATGCGGTTTAATTACAAAAATTGTTTTTCAGTTTATCAAGAGGGACAATTTTAAAGGGTGTAACACGAACAAATTAAGCAACATGACTTTTAATTGTTGATACAATTCAAGAATGAGATGCCTCTTATACTAATCTTGAAATATATTGTTTAATATTCATTTACACCTTTAAAGTCATCTCCTTGAAATGCGTGAACAAAAATAGTTGTTTAACCAATCCAAAGCCTGGAGGAGTATAAGACGCTAAAGAGTTGTGTCCTATGACGTTAGATATAAAAATTAAAAAGGAGAAATATTCTAATGAATATATAAAACACTTAATTACAATCAGAATTCAATTACACGCGTGATTTTGACAATTATCATTTTTCAAATTATGTGTCATTATTGGTAACTTTAGTTCTATTATGTTCTCACTTTAACGTCCCAGCGAGCCGAATGTCAGACGTGTCAATATTTATAATTACAAGATGATCAATAGTCGGTTCACAATTCTTCATCATCTCAATCAAGGACAGGAGTAAGGTCAAGTTTAATAGAACGAATAAATAAGTATTTAATGAGTTTAATTATACAGTAGTTCCCATCTCTATAAATTCCAAAGTCTCATCATCGCTTTATATTTTAATTTTCAATTGGAATTTAATAGGTTTGCACTGTTTTAATTTCGGGCTATTAATCTTGATGAGATTACAAGCTAAATAAGTACATAAGTATTTTTTCCTGTTATTCATTGCTACAGTAGTTGCCAACCGTTGACTTTCGCCTATGCACTGGTGAAAGGTTGCACATCCGTTTTCAATATCTGATTAATTGATACGGGACTTTCTTAGCTCTCCTCAACACCCAGCTACTTGCGTAAATCACACATTCATTAGTTTATTCGGATATGACACATTTTTATATCAGTTATAATTTTTACAAATTCCAACTTATAGGTAAGGTCATAGCAACGTCTGGTGCGACTGTAATACAAATGGTCCGTTATTTTTTTTTTGACAAAACTGGTTACGCGTTTATTGTTGATCAATAATCCCTTTGGTTGGATCAGCCTGTCTAACATAGGTTACCCATTGTTTCACTCAATAACCGTATTCTTGAATTATAAAAGCACCATCCCATCGGTTAAAGAACCAGACTAGCTTGGCAATTTGCATCAGCTAACAAGCCAGTCGCTGCTATTCGCCTTACTCGCTGGAAGTGATACTCCTGATTGGGCCTTCGGCTTTCGAGCTACTGTACACCTCACAAAACTACCTATTTGTTAATATTATTTTGCCTTTTTGTTTTACAATCACTTATGGATTAATTATAAATGTATCTATATTTGTAAACCCTTTAGATTTTTAAAAATAATTAAAAATTGCTTGTGGGTCAATTCCGTAAAACTTACAAGGATTGTAGCTCTAACAATCTTATGGATTAAATGTTGCTTGCACCCCTTATAGCTCTCATAAAATGTGAAAATGCA
>SNQN01007810.1:5243-31741 GCA_008642245.1 Bassia scoparia | reverse complement strand
CGCGTATGCGGTGCCCTCGGTCTTGGTGCATCATCGAGGTGCTTTCGCAGTGGGCTTGAGCCACGGGCCCGCAGGAGTGCGGTTGGCAAGGTCAGGTTGTACGAGTGAAGGGGTAGTCGCCACCGATGCCTGGAAAAGGTTATCCACGGCTACGCCCGAAACGTTGGTGCCAAAACAATGGCCCCACGTCCCAATTAGAGAAACAGTCGTGGCCGGGGACATCCGTCCGAATCAAGGATCATGAACCTATTCGCCGCATTGTAGCTGGCTCTCTACCCGTGGTCTCATTGTAATTCCTTAACAACACGATATTGCGATGCACCACAACTTACATTATCTCGCCAACCTTAAACGCACTAGCCCATAAACAACTAACCAAGTGAGTATGTTATCTATTATTGCACAAGAGAACATACCTAACCTAGAAATTGTGACCACCTTTATTAATCATGTTAAAAACCGGTGCCTAAAATACAGGTTGCCATAAATCTATTTAAATGTGATCACATAATCCGTCTTGTTTAGCAAAAATATTATACAAAGTTATACAACAATACCAATATGAGATAATATGAGTGTATAAACTTCACAAATATATGCAATCTCATCTTTACCCTAAATCTGCAAATAAAAACAAAGGTTGTTTGTAAAAAATGAAACGAACCGAATTCTACCGCCTTGAATCGCACATTAAGAAGACAAAGAAAAACAATCTCTTTAGTTCATGATAAACACAAGCCCAATGGATCTTCTCGCCCGAATGCATATACAGGAATAAAGAATCGTTAGTATACTGACACATGAATATTAAATAAAAATGAAATGAAAAGAAATAAACCAAAAACCATGGAAAACATTGAAAGTTTAAGAAACCCATAATATACATTGAAATGATTTAAAAGAATTCTACATTGTAATTACATTAAAACTATAACAATGGTGGTCTAAATTAAAAGAAAGTGAGAGAGACATTTTGTGAGTAAACTCAGAATTCAACCTTTTTACCGCTTGTTGATTCGAAAGAGAATCGATGCTTTAACTAAACAACGCATGTGTAATGTGTTTGAGTGTTTTGGAGAGAGAGAAGTATTAGCACTTAGTGCACAGAAGTGTCGTGAATGTATGAAGTGAAGGTAGTATCGAACGATATCGGAGCTGGCAAGGCAAAGGGAGTATTATAGGCACGAGGGAAATTTTGACAAGAAGAACCCTGCGTATATACAGCTGCATATGAGCGTAATATTACGCGGCGTTTCCTGCGTATATACGCTCATATGTTGCGTATATGCTGCTTCATTTCCATAGGTTTTTTTGGCAACTTCGTATGCGGAGTTGCGCGTATATACGTCAGGCATATGGAGCGTCATATCGCTCCTGATGGAGTTCCGTAATCACGCTCATCATTTCTGCGTATTATTACGTGCTCAATGATTTCGTATACTATTTTTCCAAAACCATCGAAAATATTTTGACTTTCCTGCTCGATTTTATCGTGATTTCCCTTGATTCGACCGCAACCCGTAACACCTTGCTCTCCAAGCAAGGAGTTCTAGAATGTTCCATAGAAGGTCCCTATTTCGCGACGTAATTTTCTAAATTATTCATGATTTTCTGCGTATTCTGCGTATTTAACATTGCAAAATTCATAGAAAATCATTAGAAAAATCAGAAAATAATTTATAAAATATTGGCGGCGATTGCATAGAAAATGTACGGGACACTTGATGAAAATCAAAAGATGAGAATCGCGCAGTCTACTTGTTGAACCTTTTGAACCTTTGAAAATCCTTGAATGAGGAAAAGAAAGAAAATATTTGCCTGCTTTGACCTTTGCTCAATATTTCCGAGTACGACCTCGCGTATTTCCAACTTTTGTGAGTTCAAAGCATCTTTTCTGAGTCGAAACAAACGCGAGACGCGGTATGTTTCATCACGGATTACTCATTTGGGGAGACACATTTTCAGGTGTCTACACTTACCTGGCGAGGAATGATAAGTCACTAACAGAGCACTTKAGATAAGAATCGTCACTAACAYATGTGACTTACATATAATTGGCATACACTTACATCATATTTACATAAACTTACCTAAATTGACATACACTTATGTAGTTTTTAGGCAAAATTGTCAACAACTACCCACTTTTTTGTCACTTTTGAAAACAATTACTCGAATTAATTTTTATTTAAAACAACTATCACTTTTTTGCTTTTTCGCTGTTTGGTGGCAACATCGGCTCCCCGGCGGCATCGGCTCGCCGGCGGCCTTCGCCTGATTTTAAAGGTCGTCGGCGGGCGGGCTTTGCTATCTCATTAGGTGGTTTGTTTGATTCATCGTTGATATATCACTTCGATTTTCTCTTTCAAGCACCGTTGTCGCTTCGTGTCGTTCCAATCCACGCGCTCATCATCGGGGGTCGGTTTTGGTTAGGGGGTTATTTGTTGGCGTCGATTACCGTCGTTGGAGTAAACCGTAGCCGGTGTTGTTGTGGTGGCTGTTTCGTGCAATAGTCGTACTGTGAGAGTTTTGGGTTTTATTTTTTCTTTTCCTTTTTTAGTTTTAATCGCTTGTTAGATTCATAGGGTGTGTTCGACCCTTGAGTTGGGTGGGTATTCATTACTTGTTGACGTGTTGGCTGTCATCTCGTTACGCGGGAGATCGGTTGTAGGACTCGGGCCTTTACGAGACTCAATTTTGGAGGTGGTGGCTAGGTTTGGTCTGTTCATGGTTTGGAATGGTTCTTAGACTTGGGTGCTACCCAAATCGTGAATTTGATTTGGAGGGTGTAGTTTTACTATTTGTTTTCTCACGTTGACGTTGAGCAGTTCTGTAACACCCCAATAATTCTCCACCTTTACCTGTGAAATAAATAAACTAAAATACGGAGAACCATTGGCGTGTCACTGCCACGTGTTCAAACGTTTAGGCAAAACAACCTTTTGCAGYGGAATTCAAGTTAGCAAAGATAGTTCAAACCAAGATATTAAATCCCAACATGGAAAGCTCGTTTAACAAGTTGGAACCATTACGACCCTTATTTGCAAACCAAGGTAAAATCCCTTTTTTAAAAACAACAAAATGGATCTAAGTAGCAAAGTCGTTATGTAAAGTCTACGTTATTAAATCAAATTATTAAAGCACGATCGGCTCTCACTCATCCCAACCATCCAAGGCTAGTCATCTGATTGCAAATCCTGTAAAAAGTCTGCTCCCATAATTCCAAATGAAATAAGGATCATCACAGGTCCACCAAAGGAAGAAAATGTGGACAACACACAAAACACAAAAACACGCAATCAGCAAAGCTGAGTACATACAAATTACGGAATCGGAAAATAAACGGACAGCATCTCCCTAAAAACTAGACATACCAAGTTACGACACCTGCTAAAAACAAGAGAAACCCAACTGTGGTATTCATAACCACTTAACAACATTATACATATATACCGTTGACCCCAAACTCAAACCGAAACCATCAACTAAATATTACACACAGCTGCTCCAAAACAATATAATCCCAAATCCTCAACTGCTTCTGTAACTAGATTGTACCTGCAAAATGACTCACTCGACTCCAATATAAGACTCAATACATTTCATTACATTGTTAAGATATGAGCAACAGACAAGGTTGTCCAATCCCAGACACACGAGGTGCCACAATTCAACCAGACACACAAGGTGCCACTATTCGAACCAGACACACAAGGTGACATAGTTCATCCCCCATGCCTCCCCGTCGAAAGGCACAAAAAATTCAATAAACAGATGGCGAACGGGCGCGACTCCGTCACCATAGTTAGATGAGATCTCAAACTAACCCCATTTGGATAAAACCCATTTGGATAAAATCCGTTTTTAAAATCAATGTAAAGAGACGCGTTGATCAGACGACCTAGGAAGGAAGCGAATAAATCGCAACCCCAACCCCTGATTGTCAATACTCTAGACGTGCACAAATCCAGAGTTTTATTGCCATTCATAATTTATTTAACCGTTAATTATAGACACATCCACATGACTCACAAACATGACCACAATTCACATTGGAATTCTTTTTAACTCTAACCATTCCTTTTTAATAATAAACCGTTTGACAAGCCAACTAACCTCGTATTAAGACTTGAATACATCCCTTTACCCAATTCATACATCATGTCATGACTGAGTAATAAAACTGCCTCATGAAGCAGGATACCCTTAACTTCACTTAAATTCAACCATATATATATGTATAAACCAGTTAATTAATGACAAAGATTAATCAACAACTCCCAAGACCATCCTAGGAACATCCCACATTTCAATATACTTGACTATGACTTTGGTAATTACATTACTCGTGTCTACCAAACAATTCCATGGATGATTCCTATTCATGCTTCTAAGTTCATAAACAACCACAAACATACATAAGATTCAAGGATTACGCAAGTGGTACGTACCTTGAGCCAATTGAATAAAAAGTCAATCCACTACTCAGAAATCGACCTCTACGAAGTCTCCTTCTATCATTTAACAAAACTTGAATCAATACACTTTGCACGTAATTTACAGCAATACTAAGAAGCTTAATAAGCCTCGAAAATCATTCAAATAATATTTTTATTCCTCACAAAACCCTATTTGATAGTATGATAATTACTATAGTCTTAGCTTGAAAAATCATGAAAATCTAACTTTTCAATAAGAAATTTCGACATTTTAATTCATTGAATAACTCTGAAAATTTCCCTTTAATATAAAACCTTTAAAAACTCAAAAACATATGCATACAAGTGGTACAATATATTAAACCATTGATTTTTGATATGAAAACCCATTATTTTAATACTCATAGCTTCAAAAATATTTATGAAAACCTGAAATTTATTAAAACTTGCATAAACCAAAGTCTAGACTTGCACAAATATATTAAGTTCATAAACAGCTTAATTCATACCAAAAAATATATTTTAGAATCCTCAAAACCTCAAAACACTCTTGAAATCAAATCTGAATTTTCACTTAAAGCCATAAAATTCAATTTTTAATCGTCATACAATTTATATATAACACAAGACTAGTATTAATAATCCTTAACTCTTAAAACATGAAATCCCAATTTAAATCCTAATTTTATAATTATACAAATCTGAAAATTCATTAGCTTTAATTAAAATCATCAAAACAAGTTAATAATACTAACAATTCGTTGGAGATTAAACTCAAAGCAATAATACATAATTTGATTGTAAATACTTGTTAATTAAAACCAAATAAACATGGATTGATTATGGGAGAAGGAAAAAGAATAAAGAAGGAGCAAGGGGAGAGAGAGACGACCGAAGGTGGTGGTCGGTGGTGGCCGCAAGTCGCCGATGGTGGCAGCGCAACAACCAGCAAAGCAACGCAGCAACCAGCGCAGCACACAGCAGTAACAACAGCAGGCAGTAGAGCAACGCAGCAACACAGCAGGGTTGCGGGCTCCGGTGGCGACTCCGACGAGCGGTGGCAGCGGCAGCAGCGCCCCTCTCTCTCTCTCTCTCTCTCTCTCTCTCTCTCGTGTCTCTCTCTTCTGTCACGGCTTCTCCTCTTCTCTTTTTTTTTGTTTTGAAAAATTAATGAATGAAAAGTGGCGTGAAGTGGTTTTGAGAAGGCAAGGAAATAAACCCTTTAACTGATTCCGATTTTTACTAGGTTAAAATTTAATTTAATTATTTATTTATTTATTTATTTATTTTTGATAAAATGAAAAGATAGGTTTCCATCATGAAATAAGAATTTAAATAAAAATAATCGCTTTCAAATAAAATATATATCTTTTTAAACGATAAATCATAATATATTTATAGAAAATACATTTATAATTATTCGAAAATTACGGGGGATTACAGGGACCCTGTGGGTGTTCAAAGACTCGAATTCCAAGCAGCATTTCTGGCAAAGCCACCAATTCCAGATCAGCAGTAAATGGGGGTGGAGAAGGAGAGACTGAGGTGTCCTGTCCAACGGCCAGTTTAAGTTGGGAGACATGAAAGACGGGGTGAATCTTCGATGTTGGAGGCAAACTCAGCTTGTATGCAACGGAGCCAATTCGTTCCACAATCTTATAAGGCCCATAAAACCTTGGTGCCAACTTCTCAAAGGGTCTCATGGCCAATGAGCGTTGCCTATATGGCTGCAGCTTAAGGTATACCAGATTTCCCACCTCCAATTGTACTTCCCTCCTTTTGGCATCTTCGTAAAACCGCATCCGTTGCTGAGCACGAAAGAGCTGCACCTTAAGGTCATCTAATATAGCGTCTCGCTCCTGCAATTGTTCCTCCAATGACCCAATAGGTGTAGAACCATGTCCCACGCGGATCAAAGACGGTGGGTCTCGACCATAGAGGGCCTTAAAAGGTGAGACCTTAGTAGAAACATGAATCGACGTATTATACCAATATTCTGCCCAAGCCAACCACCTCGACCAAGCCTTAGGTTGCCCACTCGAAAAGCACCTCAAGTAAGTTTCTAGTGCTTTGTTTACCACCTCTGTCTGTCCATCCGTCTGAGGGTGGTACGACGTACTCATCTTGAGGCTGGTTCCCTGCAATCGACACAATTCTTTCCAAAATTTGCTCATGAAAATCTTATCACGGTCAGACACAATCGAGGATGGAAATCCATGGAGTCGTACTACCTCCTGAATGAATTAAGAAGCCACCATGACAGCCGTATAAGGGTGTTTAAGTGCCAAAAAATGCCCGTATTTAGTGAGTCGATCCACGACTACTAGAATCGAGTCATAACCTTGTGATTTGGGCAATGCATCAATGAAATCCATGGAGACATATTCCCAAACCCGATTGGGAATGGGAAATGGACTCAATAATCCTGCTGGGCTTTGAGTCGAGGACTTGCTAGTTTGACACACCTCACACCTACTAATGTACTCGGCTATGGCTCTCCGCATGCCCACCCAATACCACTCTTGGGCTATCCGCAAGTACGTCTTTAGTTCCCCGGAGTGTCCTCCCACAGGACTGTCATGATAAGCCTTCAATACTTCGTTGATGAGGGTTGACCTCGGAGGTAGAACAATCCTCCCCTTGTACAATAATCTCCCCTTTTCAATAGTAAAACCCACCTTCACACTATCCTCCCTGTGACAGCTTTGTTTCATCTCAACTATGTAAGGATCCTTGTTTAATTGCTCTTGTATGGTGTCCCAGTCAATACCATGTACAGTCACCAACTCTTGTAACTCGGCCTCAGGGGGATTGCATCGTGACAGGGCATCCGCCACACGATTCGAGGCCCCCGGCTTGTACTTGATGACGAAGTCAAACCCCATAAGTTTGGAAACCCATCGTTGATACTCCATCCCCACTTCCCGTTGCTCTAACAAATGCTTCAAACTTTGTTGATCGGTATTCACCACAAACCTTCGACCAAGCAAGTAAGGCCTCCACTTAAGAACGGCCAAAACGATAGCCATTAGCTCTTTCTCATAAATGGATTTCACTCTCCCACGAGGACCCAATGTGTGGCTGTAGTAGGCTATTGGACGCCCTCGCTGCATTAGCACAGCTCCCAAACCAAACCCCGAAGCATCCGCCTCAACGCAGAATTCTTGAGTAAAATCCGGAAGAGCTAACACTGGAATAGTAGTCATGGCTTTCTTGAGTTCCTCAAAGGCACGGTTTGCCGCCTCACCCCACTGGAACTTGTCCTTCTTAAGCTGTTCGGTCAATGGTGCTGCTATCCTTCCATACCCCGCCACAAACTTTCGATAGTAACCCGTCAAACCCAAAAAACCACGCAGCTCACGAATGGTTCGTGGTTGTGGCCACTCGACCATAGCCTGGATTTTCTCCTGATCCACCGAAACCCCTTGCTCCGAAATCACATGCCCAAGGTAGGCTACTTTCCTCGTTCCAAATTCACATTTCTTACCATTGGCATATAACTCATGCTCTTTCAAAATGCTCAAAACAGTAGAAACATGTTCAACATGGGCCTCCTCATTGCAATTATAAACCAAAATATCATCGAAAAATACTAATACGAACTTACTCAAATAAGGCCGGAAGATGTCGTTCATTAAGCTCTGGAATGTGGCGGGAGCGTTTGTCAACCCAAAAGGCATTACGAGGAACTCATAATGACCCTCGTGAGTCCGAAATGCCGTTTTAGGGACATCCTCGGCTCTCACTCTGATCTGGTGATATCCGAATTTGAGGTCCAGTTTGGTATATATAGCCGAGCCGTGGAGCTCATCGAGAAGTTCGTCAATCACCGGTATTGGGTATTTGTCCGCCACCGTTTCTCGATTCAATGCCCGATAGTCTACACAGAACCGCCAGCCCCCATCTTTCTTCTTCACAAGTAGAACTGGGCTTGAGAAAGGGCTCACCGAGGGCTGTATAATACCCGCTGCTAGCATTTCTTGAACTAATTTCTCAATTTCCTCTTTCTGAACTTGTGGGTATCGGTATGGCCTCACGCTGACCGGGTCACTGTCTTGCTTAAGTGTAATGGCGTGGTCTCGGGTCCTGGACGGTGGCAGCCCTGATGGTGCTTCGAAAACCTCGTGATAGCCCCCAATCACCCCCTTAAGAAAATCTGGAATCCTCACTTCCTTAGTCCCTTCCTCTGCCAATTGATTTACCTCATTAATTTCCACCCAAAGGCCTCCTCCTTCACCTTGCAAAGTTTGCACCATGGCTTTTAATGAGATTCGGGTCCTTTCTAGGTTCGGCTCTCCCCGTAACTCCACCCTCTGTCCATCGTGCTCAAACGTCATCCTCAATAGCTTCCAGTTGGTGGTGATTTCACCCAGTTTTTGCAGCCACAATACCCCCAAAATTACATCGGAGGCACCCAATTCCAATGGTAAAAAGTCCTCAACTATGGTCACCCCTTGCAAGTGGAGAGCGATCTCTTTACATATTCCCATACCCTGTATAACAGTCCCATCACCCAACGATACCCGAAATTTCGTCGCCTCACTCACCGGAAGTTGTAAGAGTTGCACCATCTTCGTCGAAATAAAATTGTGTGTTGCCCCCGAATCAACTAACACCGTCACCTTCCTCCCACCGATCTCTCCCATTAACCGCATGGTCCGTGGTTGAGTGAGGCCAACCACCGAACTCAAAGACACCTCTACAGTGTTGACGTCCGCTTCCTCAGTCGGTTCCTCCTCCTCCGTCGGATCCTCGGTCTCCTCCTCCTCTCCAGCCACCAAAAGGCTAAATTCCTTTTTTAGACACCTATGGCCCACCTCTCACTTGCCATCACAAGTAAAACACAAACTATTCTCTCTGCGATATTGAAGTTCCGCCGGAGTCAGTCGCCGTGTGTGAGTGGTGGGTTTGGAAGCACTCACTCGATTGTTTTGAAATAACGAGGGAGTGATTGTTCTGGAAGCTAAAGGAAGTGGGTTGGTAGTTGTAATATTGTGTGAGGTGGACCCCGTTTGAAATTGGGTAGGTGGCAGCTTACTCATGTAGTTGGGTGTGCTCCCCAACATGGGTCGGCCCACAAAGCTGGATGTGGTTCCCGAATTTCTAGGCCCACTGAAACTTGGCCTGCTAGGTTGGATATATTTCATCTTCTCTTCTACCCTCAGGGCCAGATCCATAGCCTGGTCCAAATTCCTCGGGCCCATGACCCGAACCTCAGCCCGCACATCCTTTCGTAACCCATTGATAAATTGACCCATAGCTAAAGCCTCCGGGATTCCTTCCAATGGGGCCATCGTCTCGATAAATTGCCGCTGATACTCCGGCACCCCCGTCGTCTGCTCCACCGCGAGCCACTGCTCATGGAGAGACCCTGCTCCGGTGGCTCTGAACTGCCGCAACAGAAGCGATTTCAGCTCGTCCCATCTCCCAATGGGCCTCCTCCGGTGTTCATATTGATACCACGAGAGAGCCTCCCCCTCAAACGCCACCACCGCAGCTTCCATCCTCTCCTCCTCTGATAGGCGATAAAACTGGAAGTATCTCTCTGCCCGTAGTATCCAGCCATCGGGGTTGTGGCCATCGAAAGTGGGAAGGTCTAACTTCCCATATCGCCAGTTTGAGTGACCTCCCCCTCCGTTAGATCCCCCATACTCTCCGTGGTATTGGTTGCGTCCACCGTCGTGGCGTGCAAACAAAGGCGGTCCAAACCCAGGTGATACATCTTCCCCTCCTCCCCTGTTCAACACGCTTCGCATCTCCTCTCTCAGTTTGTTGCTTTCTGAGGTAAGATGAGTCATCACCGTCATGACGTCATCCCGGAGTTGTTTGTTCAACGTCTTCGATTGAACCCGAAACTCCTCGGCCCTCTCCATCTCACGTCGCATCAAATCCTTCATCTCCTCAAGGTCATTTTCCAACGTATCCAACCACTGCCCTTGCGTCGGAGCCATCACCGTTTGGCGACAGGTGGCTCTGATACCAAGTGCTATAGACTCCCCCCTCAAGAACCCAGTCGACAGTAAGCAGTCAAGCTAAATTACGCAAGTATAAAAAGGAAATAGGAATGGGAAATAGGAGGAAAGCTRGAACTTGTATTGCAATGGAAATAGTAATATTACAGCCGCCACTACTACTTACTATAATACATCAATTTCATCAACTTTTTAGAATGATTGAATCAACTGATGCTCTTACTATTTATATCCTAGGTTAATTATTCCCCTCCCTTTGATTGGTCCAGCAAGGCACTTGATTTATGGGCTCATAACAAGACCCAATAATCAGTACAAAAGTCACATGTCCAGCTCATTACTCTCCACAGTAGGTAGATGTTTCTTGTTACGCCGTGAATACGTAAAACGGAGTCGAGGCTTAGGTGGGTGTATTGCATACTCAAATAAAGAAGGTGCGCGAATAACAATATGTGTTATGCGGATATCAATTCCCAAGTATAAGTGTGTACAAGTAGCCTATACTAATATGATTTCTCTCTTTCTTTTTTTTCATAGCTATACTAATATGATTTCTTATATATGCACCCCTTGATGGCTTGATCCATTAATCTTTAGATGAGCTTTAAACAATTTTATCTAGTTCCTCCGTTTTYGAAAATTTGCTACAAAAGGGATATTTTTTGTAAGAGATAAAAAATACTTAGTTGCAAGCTTTCAAATACAAAGAAMGTAACTACTAATTTGTTGATCCAAGCATAAGCTACYATTTTGCAATATTTCTGGTGAATGTATGCAAAAAAGAGTTTAATAAAACCAGCAACATACGATTTAATGAGAATAATATATATGAAAGGTAGCATAAATTATTAGATCTCCTCATTTCTCAATATTCAATAGCATCTAAAATTTGAATTTCTCAAGATTATTGCAGTTCTAACATCTAAAATTCTAAATGGCCTTCACTGAAAATTTAGTTTAGCTTGTTTACCAACTACATGAAACAATACATTGAATTTCCTGCGTATTACTTCCTTTGTAAGGAACCATTTTCCGGTGTCATAAAAATTTACGACACRTTAAAAGCAACCGAAGAGAAAACTTCAGCAGATAAAGAAAAATAAATAAATAGACATATGAACATCGTTTCATTAGTCGGGACAGAAACCAAAAAGGTGTGCTATGGAAATACAAGAGCACTTTTATAAAGATGCAAATACTGAGGAATCATAGCTGAACATAAGAAAAACATGTTCATCTCTACACGAAAAATCCTTACAAAAAAAACCTCTCCCCCTATGCCCGACTCTTGCATCTTTGGGCTATTTCCATATTGTTGTGCTATAAACATCGTTCTATATACAACTCCTTATGTATGGACGCTTTTTCACTGAGCCTGTGCACCAGGAGTGCTGCAGCTTCAGATCTTCCAAAAAGAAAAGAAAATTAAATAAAGCAGCTACCTTCATTGATCATCTTCGATGTTGTCAATCACTGAAGAAGCAGTTGAATCGGATGCTGCATCGTCGATGTTTAG
This sequence comes from Bassia scoparia, assembly GCA_008642245.1. NCBI lineage: Eukaryota > Viridiplantae > Streptophyta > Magnoliopsida > Caryophyllales > Amaranthaceae > Bassia > Bassia scoparia. The sequence continues at coordinate 19,814 of SNQN01007810.1, read as the reverse complement.
CGAAGAGATTTCTCCACAGATGGAACCCTCATCCTCGCTAGGAACAGAGGGAGCGGTTGAGGATATGTCTGTGACAGTAGCCGACTCTGAGTGAGACGGGGAAGATTCTAGATCCTCCTGCTGCAAACACCAGTACATTATACTGGCCATCAAGGTAAGGATCATCTTCTGGTTGACCTGTATGAAACAGAGAGCAAATCACCACCAACTTTTAGGAAGAGCAACATCAAATAATTGTCAAAATTTTACAACTACACAGGAAACTACTGTATTGATTTCCAGCATTCTATCATTTCCAAAATTTTCTTATATTACGTAGACATATATACATGTTCCTAATGTTGAAGTGTAAAGAACTTCCTGATGACTTTGGCAGTCAGTGTCAAGATCCAACACGAGTATACTTGAAAAGAACAATTCTCTTCATAAATGTCAGAGTATACAATAGAAGTTTATGAAGTATATGGATAGAAGACAGATGACTTGTTATTGTGAATGGCTGATGGCTGGTCTAGAAAAGAAAAATACAGTATCATTAACTWATAAGATTACCTCCATGATGTCCTCGGGCAATAAAAACACAGAGCATCCGAGCTTTCTTGCAACACTGATAATGTAAATAGCATTTAACCTTCTCTCGTCATCTGCAGTGCCCAAAAAATCAAAGGATTTTAATGAAAAAAGTCACTTTTTTATACTGAATACAAGGTATTATCAATATAGTGGAAARGTCCTTACCGTTATCACCCTTGGTGACAAGATTCCAATTCACAACCCTGGGTTCAACTGCACTTAATAGTTCAAGGAAGAATAGTCCAGTTGACAGGCTCTTGTCCTGGAWATAGAATTCCAATCAAATTCAAATCTTTGGCTAAAAGCATACAAAAGAGAGAAAAATCACCAGTTCAAAAGCCACTGACCTTGAAGCTCTCAATTCGAGACCTCCTTCCAGAGCTTTTCACCTTATAATTTGCCCAGTTAAGGATGTCTGCATCAGAGATTTCCTTCCCATGGGAGAAAGATCTCAGATTCTTCAACAATTGGAGCATGTTATACCTCATTAACTGCCATAGGAGCGCTGGACAGAAGAAAAAAACAAATATCAGTCTTACACGAGAAGAGTCCTTGTAAATTCAAAAACCTAAACCTCAGAATAATTTTTGTAATGTCTATACCGAGTATTAGCTTCTTGTTTCCTTGAACAATATCATTTCCTGCCACATTTACAAGGGAAAACTTCAATTGCTTCCCAATCTTTACCACTTGATTGCAATTCTCCACTTTTCTGAAAGGCATTTTGATAGGAGGCTTTGTTGCATGCTTCCAATTAACTGATCCTGGAGATATCTTAYCCAAAACTTCAAGGAGTATCCATCTGCAAAACATGATATACAATTGTAACAGAGTATACATATACTTTAACGTTATGCATAAAAGAAACAAAATTCCTTGAAGCTAATTTTGCCCGAAGTAAAAAATTATTGGATATGTATAAGTTCAAACAAACAAACAAAAAAAAAAAGAATAACAGACACTCTAGACAGGGGCGTGGCTGAGGGCGCGCAACGTGAACGATGGCGCAAACAGGGGCCCCGAAATGTGGTATATGTATTAGSAGTTGCAAGTATTAAGCAAAAAAATAGCTATAGACCTAGTGGTTAGTTATAAAGGCCCAACAAGGGGAAGATGCATGATTCAAATCCTCTTGTCAACAAATATTATTTTTGGAGAAATMTGTGCAAGTTGAGCTGTAATTTTTTGAAGCATGCAACACCATTAATTTCAACACCTTTTTGGTTCCTTTTTCTTCCCATATCAATTCATTTAGTCATCTTTTGCCTTTCCAAATTCATTTTCCTAACAATTACACTACTTTGATGTGAAAATAAATTTTAAGTAATTGAATAGCCCATTTCCAAGAYAAATTAAAAAAATGAGTTGTATATATACAAGTTGTTACCTATACCAATTTTGAATTTACGGATTGTTTAACTAATTGTAAGTTGCATCTTTGTTCAATGTGATGTGATTTTTTGAAGTAAAATTAATCATTTTTTATTTTAAACAAAGTTCAAGATTTAAGGGCCCCTCCACAAGAATTAGTACAGGGCCTCCRACCACCTAGCCACGGCCCTAACTCTAGACATGGCGTAACATAATTTCAACTAAAACCCAAGACTAGGAAGCAATTGAGAAGATACATCCTCTATAAAAAATAAAATAAAAATAAAAATAAAAGGAGAGAGAGAGAGAGAGATATCTCGTCAAAAAAAAAAAGAGAGAGAGAGAGAGAGATCTAAAGAGCATTAATCTACTTTGCATTTAATTAGGACATAACATGGTTATTTATCTACAACATATCCTCCTGTCCATATAAGCACCCCCCCATTAGAAGAAAAACAATGAAAGGACATACACACTCAATACTCACCCATTTCTAACATCCTCAAACACGTTGTTGACATAGGTGGCAATACCAAGACTGTTCATCCAAAATCTGAAGCACCTTCCTTCCCTAGAAGTCAGTACATCGTCTGTCATCATCTCGGCAAAAGCAACCTTTTTGCCATCTATTGATAAACCATTTCTGCAAAGGAAAATCACATTCTTTAATGCTATTAAGTCATACAAGAAGAGATGGAGACACAGTAAATAGCAAAAATTACATGATCAAAGAGAAAGACAGAAAGTTCATTTTACTTCATTCTTTACATTAGTATAGCAATAGTCACTAAATATACAAGACTGATCTTATAGTTGCACTTTGAAAAGTCACAAAAAATGAGCAGAATGAATATGCTGATTTGCTGACCTCATCTTAAATATCTGAGCGATAAATGCAAGATTTAGATTTGATGAGCCTTCAACGATATCTTTACAATCTAAGTATCTCTTGCATCCCATTCTTTCTGCGTGATCAAGTACCAAATTTGCCCTCTCAGTAGGGTCCTTTGCCATCTAATGTGGCTGGATCACAAATGGTTCTGGTGCAAGAACATTGAGCAAATAGGTATATGCCTTTGCATCCTGCCAAATCAACAGCAATAATCATATATATACAAATAGATCGCTTACTACGATTATTATGACCACAATAGATTGGGTAGACGTAGAATTTAGGGATTCAAAGCCAAATATAGACTCGGATTGTCACAATCCAAAATCAATAAAATTGGAGTTCGAATCAATCAATTACTTTTAATATCACAACTGATCAAATAAGAAGATTAGCACATTACCATATAACAGCAGTCTGCAGTCAAAACAAATAGAAGTGCCAAAGTAAATGTCTGCTTTTTGGAGATTTTGCTACCAAACTTTCCAACAATTGGCCATCTACAATTGCAAGAATTAAAAATAATGTTGATGACAAGAGGTCATTGCCTCAACTGTGTAAAGCCTAGTGCCCTACATTACAGCTAACTTCTCCATCTCTGATACATTTCAGAGACAACACTCAAAACAAATGTTATTTGATTTCTGCGCATAGTCGCATACCTTTAATCTGAAGAGAAGTTTGTGATCTTTTCTCATAACCGGATCTCTGGAGGTGGAAATTCATCTTTCAGCAAGACTTTTTCCGGGGACAAACCCATGAGCTCTTCAATGTCCTGTCAGTACATATCATGAGGCTTTATCCTCTCTCTGAATAAAATATAACATGGTTCTATAGAACAAATAAAAAGGATAAAGATGTGTTACATTAGCATCGTAGCCAATTTCCACCAGTGTGGGGTCTTCTTCAGATTGAGATCAGCTAGGAGTTGGATCTGAACACGAGGGAAGTTAAAAATGTGATTAGCACGTATATATTGTACCTTCAGATGTATATTTTGACAAGATGACGAGGAGAAAAGAAACAAAGGGTCTCAACCCAATTACACAGTTTCTAATACTTTATATGAGAAATTAATCCAAGTCTAAATGTGACTGCAAAACAAAGATAGCCATGATTAAAAAACAGATAGCAAATCTAAAATTGCTCCTAGCTATTCAAATTCTACTTACCTGCTTCAACAAGCTCATGGGGTCCAATGTTAACAACAGTACACCCAATGGCTTTTGCGGAGTTGAGACAAGAGTATGGTTCTCATTCTCTCCAGGGATTAAGCACCTTTTGTGTTATAGCTTCTTTTCATCTATTGTGCTAGGGTACAGCAACATTTATAAGCTTACTGCAATGGTCAAACAGCATATATATATCACTATCTCACGCAGACAATAGAAATTCACAGAAATAAAGAATAAATCTTCTGAATCAACCTGATAGGTTGAATTACCATAGAAGAACTCCATCTTTCGCAAGATTAAAAAGATCATCACTATTTGGATCTATAGGAAGAAATTGCTTCAGGAAAGGGTCGTCACCAAGATAAGTATTGATGTGATGAACATAGCATCCCTTTTCAGATTGGCTGATGGTATGAAGAAGGGTAGTCGTCGAAACCTTAAGAAAGGCCGATGAGTCCTTTGAACCACCAAGCTGAGCTGCCACTCGAGCTTGGAAGCTAATATGAACCTGTAGATGCAAATATAATTACCAACATGTTACTCATGCTGGCATGCTCATAACTGCCAATTACACATTAATAATTCAATACTTATGGCAATATGTAACTTTTCCATTAATATAGGTACCTCAATATAACTAATACTCTTATCATTAAATTAAACCAGTCAACAGCAATAAATTAAAACATGAGCTCATCATTTCCAACTATAAATCATCTTCTTGGTTCTTGAAACAAATACACAATCATATTGAGTATCATACAATGAGATAGCTGAAGAAAGTTCGAATTCACAAACAAAGCAATCTGCCCATTACCTTCAAGAAGTCCTCAAATTCGATTTCTTGATTCATATCAGAGGCAGACTCAGTCAAAATCCCCCTAATCTCTTCCTCCTTGAAGGATTGGCTAAAAGCTTTCAACTTCGCCAAAATCGCCGGCAAATCCCCAATAGTAACCTTACCATTATGATTCTTCACCGAAGTATACTAAACCAAACACCAAATGAAACAAAAAAACACCCATTATTTTCCACATAAATTAAGTCATTAAAAAACTATCACCAAAATGATCAAAACCCAAAATTTGCAATAAAGTCAAAATTGAAAAAAAGGGTTTGTACATAATTACTTTGGATTTGATGCTCCGAAGTTCGACCTGAGTAAAGTGGCTCTGGAGAGTTGGGTCGGAAACAACAACACCAGAATAACCAGACATATTTTCTTTCTCCCTTAATCAGTCAAACTGATTGAAATTTCACCAATATAAATTAATTCGTATTTCCTAAATCACAAAATTTCACAACACGCCATTAACTCATTGAACGAATTCAAAAACGAATCAATCATACACAATTATTACAAATGCATTAATACGTGAACCCCATTAAAGAAAATGCWCTGTTTCATTGGTTGAATACATGTACAAATTGGAATCATTACTACAAATGAAAAATTAATGAAAAAGAACAGATTTTTAAGTAAAAATTTAATCCATGAAAAYGAACATTACCAATAAATGAACACAATCTGTGTTCTTGCAGATTTGATTCTCAGCGAAAATCTTGGTTTCGTACAAAGTTTGACTCTTTTCTTCAGAAATTGAACTGGGGTATTCTGAATTGAATTGAGGAGAAATAAAGCCCAAAAAAAAAACAAAAACAAAAAATTAAATAATAATAAATGCAATGTAAGATTGTGAGAAGATGAAGAATGCGTATGCTAAGAGCAAAGGTGACCAAATAAAAAATTAATTAAAATATATTCATAAAAACCCAAAAAGAAGGAAACAAAAAATGTCATGGTAATTGTGGTCGGCTAAAAAGGAATTAAATTATTGGGGTTTTATTGTTTTAAGGTTTTATGGCACTAAAAATAAATAAATTTGGTTTTTTTTATGTGCTTGAAATTGATTTTGGAGTATGTAAAATGAAATTGCAACACTTTTCCCTTTCAAATCTCTATATATAAGCCAAGGGGGGCAATGGTGTCCCTAGGAACTGCTTATTCGTCTTGATAATAATAACTAAACTATTTAATATTCCTTAATTAATTCACTCCTATTATAAATTTTCAATCAAAGGAAAGTTTTTAAATTTAATCAAATAAACACTACATTAAACCTAAAACATTGATAGTAAAAAAATTATGATTGAAAAAAAAATAACAATTCATAAAACAAATACAATTCAAAGAGCGTGAAATATAATTTACAGTTTTTAATCTTTTCTTTATTTCTTTTACCAGTTTCAAGCACGCTAGCGTGCACTAAAAAACTAGTGACACATAGGGAGGCCGAAGATCCAAGTCACCTTTTAATTTTGTCTTCACTTACGCAACCATGTATTTGTCTTTCTATGACGATCATAATTGCTTCATTTTATCACTAAATTGTATCGTATAATTAGTTGTATCTAACTTCGTGTATAGTGTACTACTCTTTGTCCGCGATGCGTGCAGTGACAATATTTCAACCTAATTATTATAATATTTAAATAGTTTATAATATTCACTATCTAATTTATAATAACAATTATGAAATTTTGTTCCGAAAAAATGAAAATATAATCGTTATTGCAATTGAATGTTTAGTTAGAATATTTCTTATGGATTTTGGTTTGTAATTGATTGAAAAATACTTTAAATTAGTTATGTGATTCTTTGTAAAACATAAAATTCCTATTAATGCATAATGTGTTTGAAGTTTCCTTATTACACAAAATTGTTATTAATTAGAAGTAGTGCATGCTAGAAGCATTTTAAGTAATTTTAATGTTTTTAAGAAGGGTAAAAAAGTAATTCAAGGGGACACCATTAGTCTCTCCCTTGGCTTTATATAATAGAGATACTTTACAGGAAAAAAATAACTTACAATAATTTTATTCATTTATAATAAACAAACAAAATTGAATTTTTTAAGAATATAATTAAATATAATGTATAGAGTACAATCAGTTGTACATACAAATGTTTGATTTTATCAATAAATTCATTCTTGTTCACCATAATTTCCTTCGATAGGTCGATGTCATCGCCTTCCTCGTTTTACTTAACAAGTTGGCTTTTTTCAATGTCTCAAAAATGGGAAGATTGCTTAGGCATTAGTGCAGCTGTATTTTATAAAAGTCAAATTTTGTGTAAATTTGTCCATAAATATATGCGATACATCAATTATGAATCAGGGGTATTGTACTACAGATGTACAATAATTTTATTGTGCATCAAGCATGTAGTTCTACAAGGCACTCTTGTATTATAATGTACTAATGTGTATGTAGGGTGCATTCCAGGAATTTACAGTTGTGCATTTACTTTATAACTTTAATTATAGTCGTTCATTTATAAAAATAAGGGTCACTATATGTAATCAAAATAGTTTCTATTATTAAGAAAATGAGCATATATATTGATGTGCAACCGGTACACTTATTTATGTTGCCTCGATATAATAATATTAGACTTTATATTTCATTATGAATATGTAAATCTCATTGTCTTTTTTTTAGTTGTATAATAGTATCCAACTTCAATGCAGTATAAATTGAAAAAAAAATAAACGAGACCACATTTTTAGGAATAGAGAATGAAAAGAATATATTGTTCAAAGTGAAAACTAAAAACGCAATCAGGTAATTTCAAAACATCCAAAATATATAGTTGCCAAAATTATGCAAATAATAATAGACCGAATAGATACGGAGTAATAAATATTTTTTAATTATATCAATGAATATTTTACTTTAAATTCTAACGTATATTCTCATTTGTTGCAAATAAATAATATAGTGTATATAATTTTTAATTAAATTAAAATATAGGAATAAGTTTAAGTTTGGGGTCATTGCATTTGCATAATTGCAAAGCTCAACAATAAAAATGTGCATTTTGTTTATTCATATTTATAATGAATATGTTGGAAAAATTAGCGGTGATGTAGCTGTCAACAATAGAGTTTGACTAAAAAGCTATCATAAGCTACATCCAACACACCCAATATACATTAAATATTCTGTAAATATCTTGCCTTATATAGTCTTAATCAATCATCCAAATTCATTTATAAACACCAGTGTTAATTCTCACTCATTGCTGAATGTGTCGCGTGTCGTTCAGCGCTTTTCCACCCATTTATTTCTAACGCTATATTTTCGGATGATTATTTTTTTATACTAGTAAAATTTCCGGAAATAATTCTACACATTAATATGATTTTCGAAATTTCTAAATAATGCAAATATACATAGTAGTTGTGGTAGACAAATGATTTCACGCAGCAAGTATTCTACATATACAATGTATTTTCACAAATTTCTAAAATATTCTAAATGATCCGATGGGCATATATTGATACTCTTGAAATAACTTATCTTGCATATCTCTAACATATATTTACTAGTTTTTAGTGCACGCGAATGCGTGCTAGACATATGAAAATTATATTTCATCATTAAAAGATAATTATAGAATGTATGTATCAAAATAAAAATGTTTGTATCTAATTAACATAAATTTTTTATTGAATGTACTGTTTTTTAAATATCTTTAAATTCAAAATAAAACATTAATGCTTTCATTTATTGTTTGAAATTTTCACTAATTAAGTTACATGAAAATGTAATTTTCCAATTTTAATCACAAAATAAGCACAAAAGGTATTTAGACATATTAAATTTTTTTTCAAAATTCAGTTAGGGTATAAAGGACTTTTAAGAAGGGGACGCCATCTTCCTCCCCCTTCCCTTATGCAGCGTGATGCGTGCAGTACAATATTTTAATCTATTTTTATAATATTTATAGTTGATAATATCAACTACTTATTTATATAACAATTAGAAATTTTGTTCGCATCTCAAAAAAAATGAAAATATAAGATTGTTATTGCAATTAATGTTTAATTAGTTTAGATAAAAATTATGGATTTTTGGGTTTGTAATTGACTGAAAATTATTTAAATAAGTTGTGTGATTTTTGTAAAAACATCAATTCCCTATTATCATAAAGGTTTGAAGTTTCCTTATTACACAGAAACTGTAAAATTAGGAAGTAAACATTAAACATTTCAAGTAATTTATGTTATGTAAGAAGGGTAAAAAGTATATTTCAAGGGGGGACACCAATTGCTCCTCCCTTGACTTATATTAATAGAGATACGATGCATAGGGCTGTTAACGACCGAGCCGCGATGAGCCTTGCAAGCTCGGCTCGAGCTCGTGAGCCTGGGCCTCGAGGCTTGGCTTCGAGCTCGTTAGCTCAAGAATGAACTTGGCTCGAGGCTCGGGCTCGAGGCTCGAACTCATTTAAGGCTCGGTTTAAGGACTCGATTAAAGCTGCAATAAAACTTGTTTAACTAATTTTCAAGACTCCGTACTTCCTAAATATCCTTTTTAATTTCAAAACTTCCCCAACTTACAATTTCCAACAACTCTATTCTACACAAATCAAGTTACAAACATAAAGCAAAATTTCATACTCTTGCAAATTGATTTCATCACACACTTCAAGTTAGAAAACAATTTGAACAAATAAGATTAACACAAAGTAATTTTGTTTATGGGCTTGAGATTGGGTTAAGTTAATGCTGAAAGGTTTTTTTTTATAAAAAAAATAATTTCAATAACAATTAAATGTGAAATATATAAAATTTTATATTATTTATAAAAATAAATTGCGAGGCTGGCTCACGAGCTTCGAGTCGGCAAGCATAGCCGTGTATGCGGCTCGTTTATTTCAAGGTGAGCTCGAGACATGCGGAGCACGAGCCCATCGGCGAGCCTTGACCGAGCCGAAGCTTGAGCAGCTCGGACGAGCAGGCTAGCTCATTGACAAGCCTCAGATGCAATATCTTGCATATACTCCCGCCTACTTATATATGTTCACTGAAGTGAAGTTGTACAAAGATACTCTTAGAATATTATTATTATGGCTATTAGAATATTAGCAAAATAGATGAAATTTCATTTTACTACTAAGGAATAAATTCATAAATGTATTTCATCTCCATGATACTATATCGAAGAGTTTTCTAAGTTAGGAAATGTCTCAGTTAAATATTATACATATACCATCATATCTAAATATATTCATCTCATATTTTCTTTATCATCTCATATCATATAACTATCACACGTGAGAAATTTCTAAGGTGGAATGCTACAACTAAATATACTAGAATATCCTATCATATCTTAAATATATTCATCTCATATTTTTCTTTATTATGTTGATCTCGTATCTAAGGAAAGTGTACGGCCCTTCAAACAAATGAATCGATATGAATGATATAGTGTATAACGAATTTAATATACTCTTAATATATATATAAGATTCCTGCTATTATGTACACGAATATATATTTAAAACATCCACAAACTATACGTGATTTAATACACGAATAGTATCTCTTATATTGAATCAATGAGTATTGTCCTTGATAAAATTTTCTTACAATATCACAAAATTAATTAAGATACGAAGTATACAAGATAATACTACAAATATATTGTAAAATATTTAAGCTGCACAATCAAAATATCTAATGATAGTAATAATGGATAGTTAACATGTATACGACTATATTTTATTGATAGAAATTCTACACTAAGATTACTGATATAATTAAAGATTTAATTTGATTCGTATCTAGTATAATTAACATGTTAATCGACTATTTCTATGATAAAGATATTTCATACTGACACGTGTTGCTTTTATGACGTGTTTTTCCGCCCATTTTCCTAAGCCTATAATTTTCGAAATAAGTATATTTTGTACACAAAATATGCTAAAAATATAAACTAACTATATTTTTCCTAAAATATTTTTAAATAACTTGACCATTATGAATATCATTTGATGACCTTGCAGAAATATTCTAGACTTTGCAAAATTATAATTATCCCTTTGTAAATTATACTCTATAAAAATTATCTGTCACGGTAAACAATATCTTTACAAAATCACAGTGATCAATTGCAAATTAATCGCACTCCAATATACTTGCAAATTATATTGCTCATAACTTATAACATACTTTTATTCTATGTTATATGTAATTATGTATGAAGTATATGATAATATACCCAATACATATGTACGGGCAATTAGTGAAAAATATTTTATTCTAAGATATTTTATGTGTAAGATATTATTTTGAGATATTCTAATTGCTCGTACATAAATATTTCAAAAATATATGCAAGTATAATTGATGATCATAAGATATTAAGATATTGTACACTATATAAACATTGTCAATAAAGGCTTATAGTATCACATAAAACATTTACAACTACCACCACTACAATTAAGTTATGATTGATGATCTTTGTCCTCTTAATGAGAACTCGAAAATAAAAGTATAAAATATTCGGAAAACATAAAATTGCTCATTTTTCGATATATCACCTTGAGATTTTATTTTCCTAAAATTTTCAATAATTCTATTTTTTTTAGAAATTATACTCTATACTCTATATTCTATATTACTCACCTTGAGATATATTGATTTATGTTCTATATTGCTCTATAATCTATACTGCTCACCGTGATATCATTAGTGCTGAGYAGAGYGCGRTCTGGACCGCACCAAACTGCAAACCRGAYCRCAATTCAACGGTTTGGTTTGGTTTGCGGTCTGAAAAATGTGGTTTGGGTTTTATTTTTTCCAAACCACAATTTTGCAGTTTGGTTTGGTTTATAGAATTTTTTAAACCAAACCAAACCGTAAATCACATTTTTAAAAATAGTTATTATAATTTCAATTTCTTATTCTAATTTCCAAAATTGCAAAACATAGAAAGAAGTAGAGAAATATTATTTATATATATATATACACACACGAGATTCCTATTTATTTTATGTATTATTATGAACTTCGTTAAATTATTTTTTGTGTGTTGTTGTAAGACTTTGTTTTAGTATTGTATTTTAATGTAAAACAAAGACTTGTAATATAATAACAAGTAGAATTTTGGAGTTTATTTTATAAAGAAAAGCGGTTAAACCACAAACTGCACCGCACCAAACCGCAAATTGTGGTGCGGTTTGGTGTAGTTTGGAAAATGTTGCGGGGCGGTTTGGTCCAAGAAAATCCCAAAACGCAAAATTGTGGTTTAGGCTCCAGACCGCACCATGAATGCTCACCCCTAGATAGTAGATATCATATATATATATATCATACGTTGAGATTTTATTCTCCACCTGGCCTTCAGTTGAATTTAGTGTTATGATAGATATAAGTATGTAACCAATGTCGCTCAATCTATCTATCTATCTATATACTACACTATAGGACAATCGGATCAACGTGGGGTTGACATTTAATTTGTCACTCCATGATTCGCTCATTTTAAGATATGGAATAATATCTTAATTAATCTTATTGATATCAAATATAATGTAATTATGGTATACATTAATATATTCTGTAAAATATCATGTCCTATACAATAAGTCATTAATCAATAACACACAAATCAAATAATTATCTCTATTATATAAGCCAAGGGGGGAGCAATGGTGTCCCCCCTAGGAAATGTCTTATTCGCCCTTGGTAAATATAAACTAACATATTTAAATMTTCCTTAATTAATTCACTCCCTATTATAAAATTTTCAATCAAAGGAAGGTTTTAAATTTATCAAATAAACTACTACTTAAAACCTAAAACATTGATAGTAAAAAAATTATGATTGAAAAAAAAAACTACAATTCATAAAACAAATACAATTCAAAGAGCGTGAAATATAAATTAACAGTTTTTAATCTTTTCTTTATTTCTTTTACAAGTTTCAAGCACGCATAGCGTGCACTAAAAAACTAGTGGACACATAAGGGAGGCCGAAGATCCAAGTCACCGTTTTTAATTTGTCTTCACTTACCACAACCCTGTCATTTTGTTTTCTATGACGATCATAATTGCTTCATTTTATCACTAAATTGTATCGTATAATTAGTTGTATCTAACTTCGTGTATAAGTGTACTAGCTCTTTGTGCACGCGATGCGTGCAGTGACAAATATTTCAACCTAATTATTATAATATTTAAATAGTTTATAATATACACTATCTCAATTTATATAACAATTATGAAATTTTGTTCCGAAAAAATGAAAATATAATCGTTATTGCAATTGAATGTTTAGTTAGAATATTTCTTATGGAATTTTTGGTTTGTAATTGATTGAAAAATATTTAAATTAGTTATGTGATTCTTGTAAAACATAAAATTCCCTATTAATGCATAATTGTGTTGAAGTTTCCTTATTACACAAAATTGTTAATTAATTAGAAAGTAAGGCATTAGAAGCATTTTAAGTAAATTTATGTTTTTAAGAAGGGTAAAAAAGTATATTCCAAGGGGGACACCATTGCTCCTCCCTTGGCTTATATAATAGAGATACATTTACAGGAAAAAAATAACTTACAATAATTTATTCATTTATAATTACAAACAAACAAAAAATTGAATTTTTTTTAAAGGAATATAATTAAATATAATTGTATAGAGTACAATCAGTTGTACGATACAAAATGTTTGATTTTATCAATAAATTCATTCTTGGTTCACCAATATTTCCTTCGATAAGTTCGATGTCATCGCCTTTCCTCGTTTTACTTAACAAGTTTGGCTTTTTCAATGTCTCAAAAATGGGAAGATTGCTTAGCATTAGTGCAGCATTATTTTATAAAAGTCAAATTTTGTGTAAATTTGTCCATAAATATATGCGATATCAAATTATGAATCAGAAGGTATTGTATTAAGAATTGATGTAGGCAAGAAATGACAGAATTTTAGAGAAATTGATAGTTTGTTAAATGTAAATGAATTATCTCTATTCTATAAGGGAAGGGGGGAGAAGATGGTGTCCCCTTTTAAAAGACTTTATACCCTTAATGAAATTTAAAAAATTATAAATTGATGTGCTTAAATTATCCCTTTAGTAATTATGTGATTAAATATGAAAATTGAATTTATTATGTGAGTTAATTAGTCAAAGCATTAAAAATGAAATTATTTCAAATTGTATTAAAACATTAATGGTTTTATTTTGAATTTCAACTTTGAAGACATAACTATTTACAAAATATTACAATTTAGATAAATTGTATTGCTAATTAACTATAAACCTTTTATTATGATATAACCATATAATCATTTTTGATGAAATACGGTACAATTTTCATAATACAAGCACGCATCGCGTGCACATAAAAACTAGTTAATATTAATTGGAATTGGAATAGAAAAATCAATATTTAAAAAAAGGAAATAAAACATTTTTTAAATGATGACACGGGAGAAAAATTTATGTTGAGATATAACATACGGAGTATGTCATTTCTATGTTTTCATATTTAACGTTAATATTCGTCAAATTAAATTTTTTATGGAATTTTTTTGAAGTTTATTCTTTTATTGAGTCATCAATGTGATTTTTACAAAACTAAACTTATCACTACTAAACAAAATAATGCAGACTTAATATGGTCGGGGAGTCAAATTATAGTACATTACAAGAGTTTTTACCGTAAAATAATTAATATTGAATAAATTATTCATT